>MQTX01000353.1:2355-94336 GCA_009735665.1 Angiostrongylus cantonensis
TATGAGAGCAGTGTAAAATTAACTGTGTTAAACCTGATTATTAGGACAAATTGAAGTGAAAACGTTTCAAATTCTTATCGTCGTAAGCAGCCATTCCTTGTGAAAGCCCAACGTCGACGTGGTTGCTTTATTCGAGTCGTGCTTCAGTGACGCCAATTCAACACGATACGACGACGATGACACCTCGTCGTGAGGACGAACTGCTGTGAAAAAACGAGTTGGATCATTCGCTCTGAAGAAGACGAACGCGACTAAACATTAGCTGAGTAAGCCTTTTTTGTCAACCCCTGTTAGTTTTATAATTCAAGAATTTATAGTGAAAATGTTTTATAACATTGAATTAGCGCATTGTATACGAACTACTTATTATGGAACAATATGAACATTAGGTTCTCCTCGGCCATTTCCCATCGTTGATCATTTTGTACTGCACTGGTGACTGACTGCAGTGAAATAAGACATTGCCATTATAGGTAATAATCAGGATCCTTTGCGCTTCTTTTAGGCCCAGTGATATACTCGGTGTAAACATCAATAAATCGGACAATATTTTGACACTTTCGCTGCGTTGATTTCGCATGTGCTGTGAGGAAAGATCCTGGATTATTGCCAGCACAAAAAAAAGAAATGTCGGAATACATGGTCTCGGTTAGTTTCTAGGCAGTTTTCAACAGAATACCTTTTCGATAACGTGAAATCATCCTGTGGGCTATGAAGAAAGCAAGTGATTCTTCCTCCATGTTCCTTCTGAAGGATGTTGGCTTTCGGGTGCTCCCACTTTGCACCATACAAAAAGGAGATTTTTGAACAACCACATAATACTAAACAGAACAAAAATTGCATAGGCGAAGTCAATGGGAACTGAGCAGATGGGAGTTGTGTTCCGATATTATCTCACTCCACAGTATAAAAGCTGAAGCACTGTGAACGAACTGAAGAGAACTGTTATTCCTAAAATACCGTCTCAAAATCTGCAATATACGGAATGTGTAAATACAATAGGAATAAACTGACTGAGCATGAAAAATGGGGCCACTCATGGATACATCACCACTCACGACCGGAATTTTCACAGTGTGAAACATGTTTATTAAAATCTAGCTAAAACAAATGACTGACACAAAAATCACACTGTAGTTTGAAGGCGGTCGTCTGTGTGTTCTTGGAATGCCACGAGAAGAACTTATTGATGCAGCAATCCGAAACCTTACATATTTTATCGTCGAAACAATAGATGTTTAAAAAAATAAAAGTGCCTAACCACTAACATAGGACGGCACGTGTCTGCACTAGGGTTCGAACACGTTATTCCATTCTCGCAGCTTACGCGCCCACTACCACAACATGCGGGTGCTTGGCTCCGCCTTTCTCTCGGCCCTTTTTTTTTAATTTATAGGTGCAATCAGCAATCAACCGTTTTATTTTGGCAATGGGACAGCGACTGGCAAATGTTCTATCCCATACGCCAATATCTGTTGGGTCTAGGAGTTTTATTCAGCAATTCTTTATATTCTCGGTGAGCAAGCACTTAGGTTTCGCGCATTTGAGGGGGCTGGCAATGGGACAGCGACTGACACCAAGCCTTGCCGTTGTGTTTATGTCTAAGACAGAAGCCCCTGTTCTCGATATCCGGCCACTACTCTACCGCACATATGTAAATGATTGTTTTGTTGTGTTCTCTACTCAGGAAGAGATGGACAAATGCTTCGAATTATTGATTGAGCAGTCTGAGTACATTAAGTTTACCCTGCAGAAACCTGATAAAACTAGTTTTTGTTTTTAAACGTTCAAATTAACCCATCAAGTAGCGGTTAAATGACAAAGTGGTACCGAAACCATGTAGTGAAAACATTCTGGTTCATTTCCTTTCTTGCTACCCTTCGCACACAAAGAGGATGCTTGTGAGAAACATGTTTCGAACAGTTACCTCTGTGTGCACAACCAGGGAACTGAAGGAAGGATCAGGCGACTTCGCTCGGCAAATAGCCCTCTTCAATGGTTAGGAAATAGTAATCGCACGAGATACGTTGGAAGGAGAGCGACTTGCCGAAATGAAATCCTTCGCCAAAAGAAAGCCCCGTTTATGTTACCTTTTATTAGCGATGAAGTGAGCGTAGCTATTCAGTGATGCTTAGGAGGGGCAAGTCTAGAGGAATCGGTGGCGTTAGTTGAAATATGACCGGCTACCCTGCGTCGTCAATTAGTTTGCAACCGCCTGTGTAACCCTCTATATGAAACAATAAATTGCGTAGTTTGCTTTTACGGCAGGTATGGTGACTGCATCAGTTCAGCTGCGACATACTTATCTCCTGTAATAATTGAATTCTATTGGCAAAACGGGACTTTGTGCCCGTATAAAAGAACGCTTAGATGGCAAACGAACACTAAGACAGAGTTACGGCAACGACACTGAGATATTTGCAAAACTCCGGACCGCAGGTGTCTGCGATGAGGAACGAATGCGCTATTGTCCTTTCCGGGGAGTAACGCGTTCACATCCACACCATGCGGGTCCTTCGTTTCGCCTGTCTCTCAGCTATTTCCATCGATCTTTTGCCGTCAGCAAATACCCGCCTGCGGAATCGATCTGGAGAGCCTAAATCGGCAACGAAACCAGTTAAGCTGAGGCTGCAGTTTTACTGCCTATTCATGGCAATAGCGCGTTCGTTCCCCACCGCAGACTCCCGCGGTCCGGAGTTTTGCAAATATCTCAGCATCATTGACGTTACCCTGTCTTTGTTTTCGTTTGCCATTTAAGTGTTCTTTTATACGGATGCACAAAGCCCCCTTTTCGCCAATAGAATTCCATCAATGAAAGAGATCAGTATATCGTAGCTGAACTGATGCAGTCACCATCCCTGCCGTAAAGGCAAACTACGCAACGTTACGCTTCCATGTGAACTTTGTGCGGTTGGTCTCCACTTGGCGTATCTAGTGGAGGACTCAAAGAAAGCGGTGAGTGTGCGATGAAGCCATTCTTTGTTCTATGTGATTGAAATCTTGGTTTAGCGTTCTCTATGTTTGGTTATGGAGGCGTTCTGCCGAGTATATTGTAGTCAACTTGACATTTCTAGGCTCTGAGGAAGGCGAAATCTACCAAAACTTCAGTTTGTGCGTAAATAAAGAATAAAATAACATCTCGTGTTTGCTCAACAAGATTATAAAGAATTACTCACGGGCACCAGTCTCTCCCAGAGTAGACATGGAGCTTATTTGCTGGAGACGACTTTTAACCGCCTCCCAGATACTTCCCTGTCACTTGAATACCGGCTTTTGGTCGAATTGACTCGCAGAGTACAATCCGCATAAAGCAAGAACGCACCCACACACGCATGCATGAATACGCCTAGCAAATACAGAAAGTATCTGCCAAATCGGCGCAACAGAAACAGGGAGTCCATCTCCTGGATCCACTTGCTTCTCAGGGAAGCAAAGTCTCTTTTGATCCGCGATTAAGCCCCTATCCACCACCTTAAGACGCGCCACGTAGTCTTGCGACTAACCGGCTCGAGATCCCTCATAGGAGGGAATTCCGTGGTGTTGATGGAAAGGCAGTGTTTTTTTAGTACAGTTCTGTAATGCTTCTGCAAGACAGATCGAAGTCCTTCGTTGGTCTCGAATTTTCTGTGGTAAGATGAAATGTGTTGAAAGAAAGCATAACTTTTTTTTACTGTCTATTATTTTTTTACGGAATGGTATTATGTAAAATACAACAACTATAATGCTGAGATAATTGCTAAATACAAGTCTCTATGCCAGCTTCGAAACCGCTTCACGTTAGCTCTTCACGTAGCTAACATTATTGTGATTGCATTTCGCATAAAAGCTTCGACATGAAAAAGTTTTAGCAGTAGATAAAAGTTATACACTGTGAATTCAGCTCTTGCCTCAGCTTAACTTTAATGCCGATATGTGCCCCCAGATCATTTTTGTTGACATATGATTGCTGATGACACCATTACGGTAAGGAAAGTAGCTGAACGAAGAGCAGAACGAGGTCTTCAATGGTGCTGTGTGCTACACGAGAGCTCTGGGAAAGAGTAGGCGCAGCTCGGTCAGGCCAGGGGACCAAATTTCAGAATATTTTAGCATAACGTCGTCACTTTTTATTATTACCTACTCTTTTTTAATGGCAGAGCATTATGTGAAATATAACCATAATAATGCTGAGATATTCGCAAACTTGGACTTCTGGCCAGATCGAACCACGATTTCCCTCTTCCAGATGCTTCGCATTACACACTCTTCCACGGAGGCCCTTGCTCTGCATTTCTCTTACCTAGTTTTCTATCTACCAGTGCTATCAGCAATCACTTGTAAACGGAATCCGGAAACCATGGTGCAACGTGTAATGCGCAAGCCAGCGAAAAAGAAATCGTGGTTAGATCTCGCCTGGGGTACAAGCTTTGCGAATATTTCAGCATCGCCGTGGTTGGCTTCGCATAACACCATGCCGTGAAAACTGTAGTAGGCAGTAAGCAAAAAGGTTAACATTATAACTATAATGATGCTGAGATGTTTGCAAGACGTTTCCGATATTATTTTTATACAACGAGGAGGATCGTTAGTGCTTTTTTACTTTTTTAGGCACTGTTGCTTCATCCCTCTCAACGGTTTACCGCTTCATCGTGGCTGGGAGGTCTTCCTGGGTGTCGGACTGCGATGTGCAGGCAGCAGGGAATTTGGCTCCCCGGTAGAGTCCCCAAGCTGAGAAGGAGTCCGGCGTTTCCATCAGAAAGCATAATTAAGAGTAAACCAATACCAGAATCCACCACCGTCTTGGTATCAAAGTCGCATGGTGGTAATTTTCCGTCTGATTCACAAGCGCTGCGACTGCCTGTCGTTGTGAAGACCTGGGGCAGACTTTAGTCATGCTGAAGTCGGGACTCAAACCATCAAACCATGAACCATGCTTAACCACCAAGTCTCCGAAAAGTGGTGATTATGCTGGGGCCTGCGCAAGGTATCAAGAATCAAGTAAGTAGCTTTACCAGGTAATCCATACTAACTTCCTCATAAAACGATAGAGGATAAAGCTCTCGGCGTTGATCAATTCCTGAAGGATGCGTCATGCATTCGGCTTCATTAAGTACCGTTCGAGGTGACTGAATGCATGTCAGGCCTTTAGAATTACTCGCAGTGGCCTGTCAAAGCATCGAGCCAGTGCTGCTATCTTCCCAGACAAGTCTGGTGCCAGTTTGCCGACCCAGAGGAGATGGAAGGTTTGGGAGGCCATGGGCGCAGGGATCGATTCCACGTGTGTCGCAATGGCGCCCCCAACCACTGCGCCACACTCGCTCTTAATTTCCCGACACCACTTGAAAATGTTTATTTATTTTAAGCTATAGATCGCTAGTATTTACGTATAGAAAATTATGATTTAAAGAAAGATAACGTAGCGGTAGCCATTCACTATGAATAATCTCTCTGAGGACAACGCACCAGGCACATAATGCGACCCATCCTTTCGGGAAATTGATAATAGACTTAGAGATGATTTGGCTTCTTAGAATAAATAACAACTGGCAAATGCTTGTAATAAAGATATGGGAACTTCCTATCGCGGTTTTCCCAAGATGCCACGGTGAATCAAGTCGACCAGTATTCGACGAAAACCATAAAATGATCAAAAATCCTCAAGGTACCGCTGAACACAAATCCAAAATTCGAGCACTTCTATGGAGCATGAATGCGAGAAATCGAATTAGATAGACGAAGTGCGATGACTTGGACAATATGTGATGTGAAGTCATTAGTAAAATAAAATAAAGCGCTAGGCAGGAAGAAGATTACGTCCGAGATAAGCCTTGTTGCCAAACATATATGCAGTCTTGCTACATATGCTCAAGCTTCATCTGTTTTCATAGCATCGCCACATCACCAGTATCATAGACGTCAGACAATTTACCACTTTAGGTTTCTATATTTTTTTTGGACCATTACTTTTCTCAGAGTGACTTTAACAGACAAGGAGATCTCCGATTCCTTTCAAACACAATTGTTTTGGAAGTGGAAGACAAAGATTACTTCACTGTGTAACTAATAGCTACTCTGATAGACAATGGTACTTGCCACAAGGAACTTACTATTATTTTCATTCTTGTTTTTTTTAAGGATGCATTTCCTGTTTTTTCCGATGATACTGGTGTTATTTTTATACGCCGGAACGTAACGTTCAGTACTAGTTCCTTTTCACAAAGGAGCGAAAAGCTTTGATGATGTAAAAAAATGAAACAAATTCAAGGAAGATTTGAAGCATAAAATATGGTAGAGCATTCAAATTTGGCCTCAAGAATTGCAATTGTAGTTTCAGATTTTTTGCCGTTCTCAATGACTTCAGCATGAGATTGCGAACCTCGTTTCTGAATTGATAATGCAATCTAACTTTTGTTCCATCCATGGACACACATGAACAGTCGCCCGCTTCACTGTGTCGTGTACTCTTGCGAAAAGTTTACTTAGAAGGCTCTGATCAGAAGACGGACTCTGACCTTCCATGTACCCTTAGAACGAAAAGAACAAGCGTAGGAGCAGAGTCATCATTGACCTAATTCGAATCACTCGATAACCGACTAAGAAGGCTAGGAATCCAATAAAAGTAGCTTAAGAAGTTCTTCAAAGAGTAAACCACATGGCGCTGTTCATGAGTGGAAAAGGAGAAAAAAGTATTTGGCATTGAGTCGAGGAACCCATATCCGGTCTGATCAGCTTGTTAAGCTGTTGGATATCTTCTCCAGGTGTTTGCGCGTAAATCCCTTAAGACCTTACGATCACAATACTTTCTATGGGATAATCCAATTTGAGCCGAAATAGAAAATATGTCTGGTTTTGTGCCATGGTATAAAGCTGTAACAGAACTCCGACGGGCAGATTCAGCTTTTTGTTCACTTCATTCACTTCCTCACAACATGTCCATTTTCGCCAAGATGCGCTGATGCTCACGAAATCTCTTCATCTTCTTCAACTTTTCTTTTAACATATTTTCTCATATTCTGTAAGCCCTACACAACGAAGGATAAAGAATGTACAGATATCATAGACGGCAAATAAAACAAAAACTCTTTGAACAAATAAGAAATAAACAACTGTATTCCTATAAAGACAAAAAAATTTTAATCTAAGAAACTGAACGCCTGTCTTCGTTTCTATCAAAACTGCACTTTTCTCATGTTAGGGATGTCATTCTACGTTTTCGAGTGAGTTTCTTATCTCATTTATAGGATGATGAGCTTCATACTGCTGGCTCTAATTGGGTTTGCGCGTGCCGACGGCTACGGCGTTCCTTCTCCTGCGCAAAGCGTTGCACCTGCTCCAGCTCCCTACGGTGCACCGTACTCATCCAATGCGGCAGCACTACAGCAGCAACAACCTGTTCAGTACCAACCATACACTAATGTGATCAATCAGCCTGTTCCAATCGGAATACAGCACGGTTTAACCAGCTATCCTCCGACTATTTACGGAATGTACTCCACGCAGCCACAACAACTCTCCCAAGGCCCCTATCAGATGTACGGTCAGCAACCTATCCCAAGCTCGCTCTACATGAACTATCCACAAGGAATGGGTAAGAGTACCTATGCATTTGGTAAAGGCAATTTATTGAATTCTCTAGAATTTTTCTCCTCAGTTAAATGTTTTGGACCTATTCTGAGCAGATATTCCCTACAGAATCAATGTGCAATGCAAGGCTCCAGTTAGTAGCTATTCGTCTTTCTGCCCCTTTTTTCTTCATTTTTATGAAACTTTTCAATTAAATAGTAAAATTGTAAAGAATGAGCCTAATATTAAACTTTGAATAAGAATTCTGCACAGATTTATTGGAATAAGCTTTCTTATGTGAAGAATCCAGTGTCGATTCATTGTAACAAGTATTTCCTATCCCCTAAATGTTGTTATAGGGTTAAAAGAGGAATGAAAGCGACACGTACTTCTTCTAGGATGTAAGTGATTCAAAGGTTCATAGAGTTGTCAAAGTGTATCATTTTTCTCTAGAGGAATACATTGCATTTTCCATATACATTTAATCACAACCATATTTATGCGCACGGCTATATTTGAATGGCTGGTGAGTGCGTCCAACGAGATGCGTGGGGTAGAATTACCCTGTCATGACGAAAAGCGGCAAAATTCAGTAGATGTGAAAAAAGGGTGGCTTGCAAAGATTAATATTAATGAAATAAATAGCAAAGACGCAGAAAATAGCGCCTTCTCTTTCCATTCAAATTGTACCCATCTCTAATAAAGTTTTTATTTCATATTATGCATTTTAAGTGGTTTACATTAATAAACTAAATTCCTTCAGTTCCTCGCCCACAGCCACAGCAACATCCTCAACATGTGCAACAGGCGCAACAGCAGCAACAACAGCAGCAAGCAGGAATGACAAGCGTTCCTTCGCAGGCAGGCATGGCAGGACTTCCTTCAGGCGCCATGGCTTATCTTGCATCATCTTATCTTCCATCAACGTCGCTATCCTCGGCGGCCCCAACTGGATACGCCGCTCATCCTACAATAACTGGCCCCACTATGGAACGTGAACCCACTGTCGCAGGTTATCCTCTTTTTTGAGAAAATTATCGGGTCAATTACAAAATATTTGCTGAATCTTTTCCGACTTTATTTAGAGCAGAAAAAATTTTTACTGTTTTTACGCGATATTTGAATTTTTCCATTCTTTGCTAAGGGCAAGAGAATTTACTAGGCAAAAGTGTTGCCCCAAAAGTAGTCTTTATTGAAACTTTAGCAAAAAAAAGTTTTTAAGGTCGCTAAAAGTTCAAAAATAGAAAAAAGTGAAAAGATATTGTTATAAGAAAAACGAAGAGAATTTTGCAAGGGCAAGTGTGGGAATTATGAAGGTACAACATTGTTTAGTAATCTATTTTTAGTTACCGCTTATACATTACTATCTATTCTTTCCTTCTTGTTCTTTTGAGAATTTTTCACAACTTAGTTGCAGCAATGAGCGCTTTCACTGGTCTCACATCGTCCACCGTCGACCCGTGGGCGTCGTTGAGCGGTATGACCACAAAGAAGACGGACAACAGAAAGAAGAAGAACAGTGAAGGAATCTGAGCTCCCGAGCAGAGTTCCCGCTCGAGTTAACTTCTTCCATCGTTTAAATAAAATTTAGAATAGCAATCACGAGTTCAGAGAAGGACCTTGCAATCTTTATTAGATTGAAAACTCCAACAATCATTCATAGTACTTTTAACCATCGTTCGGACTTTCAGTACATTCTGAAGCAGTAGCCAGTGTTTCTTAAACTCTAGCTCAATCTAAAGAAATCGCTGGAGAAATTAAGCAAAACTCTCTTCGTTCTTTCCTAGTGATAACAGAAATTGATTCAGGTACACTTTTCTCTTTAAGAGAAAAGTTGAAGTTTGTTTCGATTTCTGATAGACTACGATTTGTCTATCCAATGTAAAACGATAGGCTATAAAATTAATAGAAATGGGAGCATGAAAGGAAATTGGTGAAGAAAAGTTACTAAAATGTTGCAAACACAGATTTTAACGAGGTTTACGCTGCCTGAAAGCTGGTGATCATCCATAGTCGATCACGTCTATAACTGAAACTCCGGCTCGTCCTTAACAATCACCGTATGTGTATAGAAGCGTCGGTCGAACATTGACTGCAGAATCCAATAAAGTCGACGACAGCAAAAAACGCTGTACCCTTTAAAGACGATGACGGCCACAATGAACAGCAGAACAGTCTGCAAATATAAAGATCGCTTGTGAAAATCTGTTCTGTGCCGGATTTGCAGAGGTTAGCGGAGAAAGCATCCGGCATCTGTCAATATCTGTGGGATGCGCCATGCATTCGATTCCATTAGCAACCGTAAAGGTAACTCTGCGCCTGTCTCTCTAATGATATGCGATGGCTCATGATGTATCATGTTATGCTCCTGTCCTCAGACAAATTAGGTGTCAACTTTGCGACCTCAGAAGCACGGTTCTGTACTCTTTTTTGACTATAAGTGCAACAGGGTACCTCTAACCATTACGTTACACGACACAAACCTTTCTGAGCTTTACGGCCATGAAAGTGACAGTGGGAAACAGTGCTTATAATCGCCCATACAACTAAATTTTTTATAATAGGAGTAAACTAAAAACAAGAAAAGACGTACTTGATCAACATGTTCGCCTCGAATAAGATGTACGAAGAGCACAACCAGGTAGGCTGACGACATTAGGAGGTCTACTGTATTGGTGTAGATGTACGGTAGAAGAGCGCGATACCGGCTTGTGTGAATTGCCACCTAAAAGTGGCGTTTTTTTAAGCATCGTGCTATCACTGGGACAGTTCAATTCGTCTTCATAGATATTCTGCTGTGTCTACGAAGAACGCCTTAACAGTTTGAAGTGCCCATGAAGAAGCAACCTCTTTAAGGACATACATCATTTGGAACAGATTCAAATGTCACTGTGAAATGCTCTCCTTTCTGTACTATTCTAAGATATTTTCTCCTCAATTTTCTGAGCACGTGATTTCTTATACCAATTAAAGAACAGCTCATTTTAGCTCTTTCTCTGCTTTCTTTGCCTGGACTTTTAGAGCTTTCCCGTCCGCTATAAAGCCAATCTGGATGCCACCATTTTAACTGTTTTCATAAGAAAAAGCCCTTCACGCACTTATCAGTAAGTGAGAAAAGTTAAAGCGCTTTACGTTGACCAATCGCTGAGTAATGCTCCATGTATTCAACTTCTTCAAGCGTCGTAGAAATGACTAAATGAATACTTATTCGCTTTTAGAGCTTTCCCGTCCGCTATAAAGCCAATTTGGATGCCACCTTTTAACTGTTTTCAGAAGAAAAAGCCCTTCACGCACTTATCAGTAGTGAGAAAAGTTAAAGCGCTTTACGTTGACCAATCGCTGAGTAATGCTCCATGTATTCAACTTCTTCAAGCGTCGTAGAAATGACTAAATGAATACTTATTCTATAGAGCGACTTTTTAAGGTCAGCGTTTTTATTTTCACGAACTTGTCTTGTTCCATTTCGCCCACATAGGAGAAACAGTGCACTTTAACGGCCCGGAAGGCGGAATCGAACGAAGACCCTGTGTATTGCGAGTCACCTTTAACCATTACACTACACGCACAGTATGTTTTACTAGCCCCAGCGATAATAAACTCAGCTTTTTGTGCTGCAAAGTGAAGAAAAAACGATGTGATGCATAACAGATAATTAACCTTAAAAAATTCAAAAAAAGAATGAACGAATGATAGAAATCGAAAGCAGAAGATGTGTTGCTGAATTTATTCTCTATTTTTCACCATTTTCATGTTTTTCCTACTTTTTTGCAGTAGGGAACGATGTGAAATAAAGTAATGGAGCTACTGAGATATAAGCAACACTCGGAACCTCAATTGGGCTTCGAACCTGCGATTACATAACCGATTAACGCGATTATATATCACTAAACTGCTTCAATAACCCTCTTCCGCTGCAAATTCAGCTCTTAGAAAGGTTTGTGAGCTTTAGGCTTGTATAACCCCCTCTTTGCTACCGAATACGATCTCATTTTAATCTCACGTCACGATACAATGAGAACTGGTTTGTTTCCACTGTGCATAAGAGGCGCGTAGTAGATCTACCAATGATATTTTCTCTGAAAGTTGTCCATTTCTTGTAAAACGAATTCAATTATTTTTTTTACTTCTTAAAATACTTGAAACGAGCTTCATATATTTTTACCGAAGTTTCTCGAAGGTTAACAGCAATTATGGCCATCAAATGCTCATCATAAACTGCAGACAGCTGCCACAACCACCTCCATGATCAACTTCCATATCTCAGGATAAGCAGCTTTACAAATTGTGCGCTTGGAAAGTTTTTGATGATATATGTTCTTGTGATATTTCGAGTTGTTTGCGTTGCAGCGCCTCGTGTGGCGCAGTGGTCGGAGGCGCCTTGCAGTAGACATGAGATCGATCCCCTGCAGCAGCCTCAAGTTGAAGTCAAGTGCTTAATAAACTCGAATTTATAGCACAACCCTCAGGGATTGATCAACACCAAGATCCGTATTTTTCGCCATCTTTTTTATAATTGCAAGACCACCATATTTGGACAAATTAAGCAAAACAGCATGAGTTTCTTGTTTCCGGTATTATATCAATTGCCAAAGACGAATTTTAATGGGGTGTTAGAAAACGTATTACACGGCAAGTCACTATGAACTAAATAGCTTAAAAATTACACACAAAAAAAATGAGACAGCACTTGGATACTTAGACGGCCCGCCCTCACTGGTTGTGCGGACCCCAGCACAATCTGAGTTCCTTCGGAGTTTTTCTGGTTTAGCTATTGTGGTCAACCTATCCAAAGTCTACCCCAGGTCTTCACCGTCGCCCCGTCACCGCCCTGCAATACACATGGGATCAATTCCTGCACCCAAAGCCCACCAAGCCCTCCATCCGTCCGGGGTCAGTAAATTGGTACCATACTTCTCTGGGAGGCTAGCAGTATTGGCTCGATACATCGGTAGGCCACAGCGAGTAAAGGCCATATTTGCATTCAGTCACCTCCAACGATACTTAATGAAGTCGAATGAATGACGCGTCTCTCAGGGATTGATCAACGCCCAGAGCTTTATCCTTTATCCTTCTATCGATATGAAAACGTTTTCACTTAGGATATTCTAACATTTTCCTCTAATAGATCAACAACAGCACTTGTAAAGAGTTATTCATTTTACAAGCCTTGAAATGAAACCTCTAGATATACTTAAACTCAACTTATCTCTTGAAAATCGACATTTTGTTTACAAGTCGCTCGTTGAACTAACGTGTTACATTGGTGCCATGCTCTAGCATTAAATGGGCTAAACATGGGATTCGCTACCTCATTTTATTTGCTGTCTTCTTGAAAAGCCCGAGCTGTAGGGCGGCCAAATTCTTTCCCATACATACAGGATTGCCTGTGGTGAGAACCTTTCATGGTAGGGTATTACGTTTGAAACAACCACAATACACCATTGTGGTTTTTCACAAGTAAGTTACCTCGTTAAACGATGCTCTTTCTATCTCTGAAAATACACTCATAAGCTGACCAAAGCACAGAGGTTGATGAACAAATGAGCAACAATCCAAGCGAGCAACGTTCTATCGGTAGTGCATAGCCGATGCTGGCTGATGAACGACGAGTGGTGAGGACCGCCCACCATCGAAACGTTGTACGAGCGACATCGCATCAACGGATGTTCTACATCTAAAATATTTGCATTCTTTCTTTGACAAGCTTAGATTTTAGATTTGTATTCTTGTCAATTCTTCATTGCATGACATACGTATTCTAATCGGGTGTGGCGCAGTGGTCGGAGGAGCCCTGCCACACACATGTGAAATCGATTCCCGCACCCGTGTCCCTCAAAGTCTTCCATCACTCCGGTGTCGACAAATTGCTACCAGACTTGTCAGGAAGAATAGCAGCACTGGCTCGATACATCGGCAGACCACCGCGAGTCATTGTAAAGGCCAGATATGCATTCAATCACCTCCAACAAAACTTAATGAAGTCGAATGCATGGCGCATCCTTCATGAATTAATCAACGCCGAGAACTTTACCCTTTTATCCTTTATGTACTCTAATGATGTATTCTCACGTGTTGTTATGTATCCTTACGATTGCGTGTCTTGTATGACTTTGATTTGTGTATTGTATGTAGTATATTCTTATGTCTTTATATCTGTATTCTTCCTTTGATAAGCTTAGATTTTTTAGATTTTTTCCGCTTCTCAATATGAAAGATTGGATTTGCGTTTAATTTTTGTGCATTTAAGAGTAGATTTTAACAAATAGTACCAAATAGTACTAGTTTTCTTCGACCATCTATTGCTTGTTGTCTTGCAGCTGTAATTTTTCAACTGATACCGCTGGAAAACATCGAGTACAATGCCTCTGATAAGATGTTAGCTGCATTCAGCATTAAAGCAACATACCTCTGTTGATATCGAACTAGAGTCCACAGTTCCCTGAGGGATTCACCATTGATATCTTTTTGTATCCACATATAAGATGAATGTTACTGAATTTTATCCAAGATGAAACGCTGATTTGAAACCCCTTTCTGCCACTGCGTACTTCGAAAAGGAAATCAAATGAACAGCGATTTCGCTTAGAAATATTTCTATGCTCCCCAATGTATGATACATGCTTTCTGATGTCACTCTTGCGTTGAAATCTTATAATTTTGAATTACCTTTCAAATTTCTGAAAATCCGTCTTAAACACATTTAGGAATAAAAGCATGCTGCAGGAGAATTGTTTCAAAAAAAAGCCATAAAACCCTCGGAGTAGACAACCCCTAAAGAATGCGCCATGCTTTCGACTTCCACAAACATCGTTAGCGGTGACTGAATGTATATCCAGCCTTTACAGTGACTTTTGTTGGTCGATGTATTGAGTCAGTGCTGCTTCCCCACCAGGCAGGTGTGGTACCAATTTTCTGACCCCGGAGGGATGGAAGGCGTAGTGAGACTGCGGCACAGTGATCGATCTCAAGTGTGTTGCAGCGAATGTCGAACTACCACGCCACACGTGCCCTTGTGATTGAGAGGTTACAAGCGACTGTTCAATATCTAGTTTCCGGTATTAAGACTTAAACCATCATTGATGGTCTCATAGAACGTTAAAATTAGTGCGCAACTTGCAATTCTACTTTTCTTCTATTCGCTTTAGCAACTTTTTTTCAACGCCATACAGCTACATAATAACAAGCTTCGTAACGACTTAATTTAAAAAAGCTCCATAAGACGTCTTGTGTAATAAGCCTTATTCTGTGAGCATTTACAATGCATAATTAAACTATAATACTTGGCTACTTGGATACTTATACGGCCGGTCGTTAGAAGTAGCGCAGCTCTGTCTGTTTTCCGTTCGTTTCCTTGTCTCGCTGTCGTTGTCCATGGTGACGGCTGCTCTAAGATCTACATGTTACATATGCGACTATCGCACCGTGGTCTGTAAATCATTTGTAGATGTAAGTACAGCTGATTCTGATGCTGCGATTGCCAGTAACAAATAGGTCCGCCGAGTCTGTCGGTGGTTGTCTTAGGGAAAGCCCACATACTCGTGGAATCCACCCTACAGTTCTTCCCGTCCATCTGTTCTCTGTTCTTTCTAATCCTTCTATGTTTCACTACCAATGTATATTCTCCTGGATCTTAAAGATTAGACAGATTTCGAAGATCTGAGTTTCGTATACTCAATAGAATTGTGTCTTCCGATTATGCTTCAGAAGAGATCGCAAATAAGGTGCAGTAATGTCGATGTTCTTGGAGCATCACCACACATCCTGCTGCATAACATTCTGCTGGTGGAAGGACTGCTGGATCAAAAAGGTGAAGACTGTTTTTCGAGTCTTTTGCTTGTTCCGTGGTCTCTTTGAGAAGCCAAAATCCAACTCATGCTACTCTCTTCCTTCCAATTTCTCCTTTGTGTTGCTCTCCGTGCTCACTGAACGCCCAAGGTATACGCACGAGATGATCTCTGTGATCGTAGAACCATCCTCTTTGATCCGTTCAATTTCGCACCATGAGTTTTCCATGAACTGGATTTTTCCCCACTTTTGCGCAGTTCAATCGTTATTGCGCTTTGTTGAGCTTATTGTTCATCGTCTTTGCTTCGTGGACACTTCTTGAAAAAGTGACAACGCCGTTATCAAAGAGAATATTTGAAAGGATTTTTCTATTCATACAAATGTCTTTCTTGTCGCAATTGAGTGACTTTCATGAAGCTGAGATATTTGCAAAACTCTGGACCGCAGGTGTCTATGGTGGGGAACGAACGCGCTATTGTCCTTTTCAAGGAGTAACGCGCTCACCACCACACCATGCGGGTCCTTCATTTCGCCTGTCTCTCAGCTAGTTCTATCGATCTTTTGCCATCAGCAAATACCCGTCTTGATGAAGAAGAACATGGATGCCCTCTGCTATTGACGACCATAAATTAAAGAGCTTGGTGGAAGCATTTGAAGGAAACTAGAAATTCGACGATGCTTGGAAAATTTATGCTCTACAAATTGAATGGTCCTTCTCCAACGACAACGCACTGCCACACACTTCAGTACCAACGCTGAAATATTGAACGAGCTGAGCTATGAAATTCTGCCACATCTACCACTGTCGCCAAAACTTTTCCCTACAGACCACTATTAAGTTTTTCAGAAATAAATGAGCATTTTAAAATATTTATTGTTTCAAGAAATATCATATATCATTAAGAAACTGATTTTGTAGTTTGTTGACATGTTTTCATATTTTATGAAAGTCAAATTTTTTTCAAGTTTCGTGCTTTGAAACTTTAGATGTCAAGGACGAATTTCTGTGAAATTTTCTTTTGATACGTATTCTTTGTTTGATGAGCTTACACGAGGTTGATAATAACATTTATTATCGGCTAACGTTTCGACGTCTTCGTCTTCATCAGAGCCGATGATCCGAGTCGATGGTCCACGCTTCTTGTTCGTCTCGATGCGGCGGCTTCGCCTTCGTGTCGAGTCAGGTCTTCTTCAGCGTTCCATCTCCTCGAATGAGGCACACTCATTCAGTGATGCCCTTTTATACACGATGCTGATGGTGAATATAATGATAATGTCCGTTGATAACTACTTGTTTTTCTTCCGGACATGTATCATTAAGTTTCGGTTTAAGTCGGTTTCGAAGTATTTTCTTTTGAGTTCGAACTCGGTCGCAGTACAGCAGAGACGGCTCGAAACAATAATGAAGTTTAAGGTGAAGATAAGTTTGGTCAACCAACGATGCAAAAATGGTTTAGGATATTCCGATCTGGTAATTTCGACCTCGAAGGTAACGAAGGCGTCGATTTTACCAATACTTGACGACTACTAATTGAAGGCAATAGTGTAAGTAAACACGCGAACTGTTCGAGAGCTTCCAGAACAGCTTGGAGCAAGCACAGGAACAATTTCTTCTCACTTGAATCGCCTAGGAAAAACAAAAAACTCAACAAGTGGGTACTACATCAATTAAACGATAATCAAAAAAAACCACCGTTATGAAGTGTCGTCTGCTCTTATTTTGCACAACAAAGCGACCATCTTTGTAACCGAATTCTGACCTGCTACGAGAAGTAGATTCTGTACGACAACCAGCGACATTCAGCCCAGTGGTTGGATTGCGATCAGGCTCCACAGCACCTCCCAAAGCCGAAATTGCACCAAAAAAGGTTGTAGTGACTTCTTGGCGGTCTGCTGGCAGGCTGATTCAGCACGGTTGTTTGAATCCGGGCAAACGATTACGACAGAGAAGTATTGTCAACTAATCAACGAAATGCACCGTAGAACCCAACAACAACGGCCGGCATTAGTCAATAGAAGAAGCTAATCTTTTTCCACCCCAATGCCTAGCTTCACGTGGAGTACCCAGCGCAGCAAAAGTTGAATGGGCTGGGCTTTCTCCTAACGACTGTCACTTCTTTAAGCACTTTGACATATTTCTAGGCAGGAAATGTTTTACTCTATGGTGCGAAAAATGCCTTGACGGATTCATCGCTTCCAGAACTCCAGGCTTTCATGAAACTGGAAAGCATAATTTTGTTTCTCGTCGCAAAAGGTGTATATTAAAACATTTTTATTTTGATTAATAAAGTTTTGTTCCAAGCAAGTTTTGACATTTTAAATAATATAGTTAAAAACTTGCATTTATTTTTGAACAATTTAATATCTACTCAAGCATTTCCACCAAATCCTTCGTGAAAAAATGCTTCAGAAACTGCACCTGCGTCAAAACTGCCTTCAGCAACTTTAATCCCACCAAATAATTAGAGTTCTAGGTAACCGAAAAACATAAAAAAAAACATTTCTCTTTCGCAAAACGTGTGGGTTCTGACAATTCTTATAACGATAAATAAAGTTTATTCTGAGCTGAGATGTGCCACTTCAAAGATGCAGACCGAAATCCAGGTTTGCATTATTCTAATAAATCTTCTACACACTTGAGCGCTATTCCGATGCTGCGCCCTAACCTTAATAAATCTCCAATTTTTCCAGTGTCCACAAATTTGTTCCACACCTGTCAAAGAAATACTCCCTACGACACAAAAGTCTAGCAACTCCTCGTAGTGAGAATTAGAGAACGCTTTAAAAGGTTTATTTGGAGAAATCAGTTCCAATAGCGTTGCAAATGTCCATCACAGCCAGTCGACAACTTTTGATCCTAGAAGGTCTAGCTAACATTTCACGATCACAAAGAGAATAGTGGGGCTGGATGGCTTTAAATAAATAATGATTAATGATGGTAATGCACTCAGTTTTTATTTACTGCTTCATGGCAGGATATAATGTAACATATTATATACAATGATGGTGAGATATTTGCAAGTGTCTGCGATGGGATCGAACCCTCTACTACCCTTACCAGGGTTTAACGTGTTCACCACTACACCATGTAGCTCCTTCGTTTCGCCTTTCTCTCAGCCCTGTTTTACCCTACCAGCAATCACTCATCAGCTTAACTCGGTTCGATGTCGATTTGCATCCTATAGATCAATTTTGTGGACGGACGATTATTGATAGCACCTATACATTAATGATGGTAATAGCAAAAAACACACTTGTCAGATACGCGACGATAATGACCGTCATTTCAGCCGAGCACATTATCACCACGCCCACGCTGATGTTGCAGCAAAGGGTTCGTTGTTCAAAGCTCATCGCTCCTCCGACAGAAGGCTAAAGGTGACTATTAATCAAAATTCGTTACACTGACGTCATAAATTGATTTATTTCGGAAAATATTTTGATCAAGAGCAAAGAACTCTGCTGTTAAAGAAATCGATAGAGATTTTTTGAGAAGAAAAGAGAACATCGTCCTGATGACATAAACGTCGTCATAAATTGATTTATTTCGGAAAATATTTTGATCAAGAGCAAAGAACTCTGCTGTTAAAGAAATCGATAGAGATTTTTTGAGAAGAAAAGAGAACATCGTCCTGATGAGTTGCCGGAAATTAAATGTAACTACTTTCTAAATAGTTCGTCAATGCTTTTTCAGGACTGCCTGAAGTGGCCCCCATATTCGCCGTCTGAATTTCGCAGTCTAATCCGAAGGACCATACGTACATGGCCGTAATATACATAATGACATCACGGAAATCACAGTTTCTTGCGGAAAGACGTGAAATCCACTACTATATCTCCACCATAAAATATGGTTCGTACAAATCTCTACAGAATGATAAAAGGATAAAGCTTTTGGTGCTGATCAATCCCTGAAGGATGCGCCAAGCATTCGACTTTTTTAAGTATCGTTTGGAGGTGATTGAATGCATATCTATCCTTTAAAATGACTCGCGGTGACCTACTGATATATCGAGCCATTGCTGCTATCCTCCCAGACAAGTTTGGTAGCAATTTTCTGACCCCGGAGAGATGGAAGACTTGGTGAGCCACGGAGGGATGGAGGGGAGATAGTCGGTCGATCTCACGTGTGTGTTGCAAGATGCGTCCGACCACTGCGCTACATGTGCCTTAAATCCCTGTAAGGAAGACAAAAAATTGTTTCACGAATTTTTCTCGCTTATCTCGGACGATGTCTCATGTTTTAAAAAACCGTTTATCAAACACTTTTCTTTTTTCATACGCTTATCGGAATAAAAATCTCCTATCGAATTTAGTCGACGCACTTCTGTGTAGAAGCA
This sequence comes from Angiostrongylus cantonensis, assembly GCA_009735665.1. Taxonomy (NCBI): domain Eukaryota; kingdom Metazoa; phylum Nematoda; class Chromadorea; order Rhabditida; family Metastrongylidae; genus Angiostrongylus; species Angiostrongylus cantonensis. Next base: position 22,023 of record MQTX01000353.1, read on the forward strand.
AACTTCTCCACAAAACTCAATTGAATTAGGAAAAAAGTAAGACGTCTTCTTAACCACTAAAGTAACTGATGAAGAAAAAAAACAAGAATGCAATGAACAGGTGGACTGACATGTACGGTATTTTTCGGTCCCAACAACTCTGCCTAAACATTGGAATATTTTGGGTCTAAAACTGGAGGAATACTTGGTTTTAACGTGGTTGATATCTTTTGCGCAGAAAAAGAAGGAAGATTTAGAGAAATACTTCAATCCGGAACTGCTGCTGTGGGCTCGATCGAAGCCCTACTAATCGCATATTCGTTAGAGATTGAGCAAATTACGAAATGCCAAGGAAATGCTGCAAATCACAACTTAGCACTTTCCTAGAAGGTGTGTTATGGGCTGGATTTAAGCAATACTGCTTTTTTTGAAAGGTGGAAAAAAATCAGTTTCCTTGTTTAACATTTGCAGTCATGCATGAAATGTGAGGCACATTACTGCGAAAAATAACCTTACTTGCTGCCCAAGCGCTTTTGATGTTACCATGGAATATATTTATTTCAGCGCTTCTTCCGATTTTTCTGAGTTTTCAAGTCTCATGAAGGAGCAATAGTCTTATGAGTAGTTCATCCTTCTGAGCATTAAAAGTAATAAAACAATTACAAATAAAACATTTAAGGTGCATTGATGTAAAAGAGATACGGAGAAAAATCAAAGAAAACTTTGGGCAAAAGTAATAAAATATCTCTGCCCAGAGAAAAAGCTAGCATATTAGCAGTTTTCCGTTAATTCACAGATGGATTCACTGCCAATAAGTGTCTGCCACTTCCGAATAGATTAAGCCGTTAGTTGATCCCGACAGAAAATGACGGAGATGTCTCAAAAGCACAGTAATTGTCTGTAAAGAAAATTCCATTTGAAATGGTCTAGAAGGTCCCTAAGTGTACATAGAAGCTGGTGCTAACATAATAAAAATGATAAGAATTTACATGAATGCAGCCTCAAATTCCGACAGAGCTCAAGTGAGCTCTCTGTTCAGCTTGACCTGGTTTCATATCCACCTCTATTCATACCTTTCATGTTATATTTTCTTCCACTTCAACGGATACTAATGAAAACAGACAAGGAAGATTTCCTCGCAATTTGGCTTGTGGAAAGCATGCGTATCGATCAAAGAGGTTTTCAACCATTTTACAGTGAGGTAATGAAATTGTTGAATAAGAGAAATCGAAGAAATAACGATGATAAGCTGCTGGATCGATTTAAAAGTTTAATTCATGTTTTAATTGAACAAGTATTTAACTATTTACAAGTTTGTTGTCTGCTAGGATAAAAGCACGAGGAAATCCTCAAGAAGTTTTCAATGTTTACATAAAAATGGAACTTCAACCAGTCACATCGGAAGTATGAGCACGTTAGCGTTAAATGTTAACCCAAAAATCAGTTTTGCCTTTATTTTGCCCCTAAAACTAATCTTGAATTAATTTCAAGACGATTTGAGTTAAGATGCATATTAGTCGGTGATCTACCCCTCACTCAACCAACCGAGCTTCCCATCTCTACGGATTCAGTAAATTGGCATAAAACTTGTCTGAGAAAACCTTTGCCTGGTCTACAGAGCCTGAGAGGTCCCCAAGCGAAAAAATTAAAATGCTCTAGTAAAGCTATCCCAGGATTAAACGAAGGATCAAATCGACCATCGTTCAACGGTAATCGTGAAGAAGGAAACCTCTTGAAATGTCAGCAGAACGCACAAATCACACACGCAAATTCGAAGACTTTCGTGGTTTGGACGTAGAAAATTAACCGAATCGAAAAGTTCTAGGTTCGCTGTAATATTTGGAATAAAGTGAATAACTTACTTGCTTACTTGGAAACTTGAATGCTCCGTCTTCAATGGTTGTGCGGGCTCCAGCATAATTTCCATCTTTCGGAGTTTTGCTGGCTTGGCCATTGTGATTCCCTGTAGTCCCGAAGTCAGCCTGAGCGAATTTTGCCCCAGGTCATCATCACTACAAGCAGTCGCCACCTTTGTTGACGGAGGTCAGAGGGTGATTGGCCACCATGCGACTAGTTTAATACCACGACAGTGGTGTATCCTGTTACTGGTTTACTCTTAGTTGGGCTTCCCGATGGAAATGCTGTTCTCCTTTTCAGCTTAGGGGGCTACACAAGGGAGATGGATCCTCCAGCTGTACATCACAGCCTGACACCCAGGAACATCTCCCAGTCGCGATGAGGTGACCGCTGAAGGTTAATAATGGGTATTATTAAACAACAATGATGTAATAAGGTAAGGTAGCGTAGTGAAAGTAATGCTGTTCATAACGATCACGGTACCGTTTCGACCACGCCATGGGCTTGCCAAGCTTTTCTTCCCCTTAAAGTCGGAAAATTGGCACCAAACTTATCCGGAAGCAATTTAATTTAATTTTTGCTATCCAAGTAAAAACGCTCCAATACAACTACCTAAACCCAAAGGAAAACTGATTCCACTGGCATTTAACGACATCTACAAAGAAAGCAAACCTCAAGCATCAGCCGAATCCATACGTGAAAGCTTCGAAGACTTTCGTGGGTAATAAAAGAAAGAAAAAAATCGAATATACTGAGGTACTGAGGTCAGTAGATAAAAAAGATATAAGGATAAAGCTCCCGTCGTTGATCAATCTCTGCGGAATGCGCCATGCATTCGACTTCATTAAGCATCGTTTGGAGACGATTGAATGCATATCTAGTATTTAGAATCACTTGCGAGTACACAAGTAAAAACGCTCCAATACCAATAGAACGCTAAGTAAAACCTTCTGTACTATCGCTAACACAAACGCACAAAGCTAAAAGCTTTCTCATAGATTAGAAAGAAACAGCAAGAGTTATTTTCTTCGAGAACTAGAAAGCTAGGAAGCACAAGAATGGAAAGAGAATGAGAATCAGCATGTTCTCATAAAACAGCATGAAGTCTGGCATTGACTACTTCAACATACTGAGGAAAAAAACAAAGATGGAAGTCAAACATGTGTTGTTTTCTTGTTCAGCAGTCGCGAGGTTGTTATTCAGCATACATTTACTTCAATACAAAAACACACATTACAAAACCAGTTGACCGTAGTATCGCCTATGCGTAGAAGTCCTTCAAAGCCTTGGGAAAAGGTTGCTGATAGTATTTTTCACAAAAAAAGACAGTTTTTTTTAAATCTGTTATTCGACTGAAACCCACAAAATCCTCAAGCTACGAAACTCACAGGGATTCATTCCTATTTTCTTCAAATAAATGAATTCCTAGCAATCCTTATCGTTTTTCTGATTTGTTATTACCAAAAAATCCTACAAATTTGATGCATTAGTTTAAAAGATTTTAACTCAATATATTATTTTTTCGTCAATTTAGTGGTGAATAACCACCGAACTCGCTTCAGTCACAGGAATACCTGTTGCTTAAGAAGGGTAGTAGGCAAAAACAAACTTTGGACTACAACAGCTGGTGAATGCCTGTGGTGAAAATCTGGGATGCTCTAGCACTGCTTTCGCAAAATTCTATGGCAAACCATCCGCAGCTGGCATTCAACATGTGAATAAAGAGAGAAGACGCGTTACCAAACAGCAAGGAAAGCCGTACACATTAACAACTGCCTCTATAGATGATAATTAGATGATAAAGGATAAAGCTTTCGACGTCAATCAATTTCTTATGGAGACACCGTTCATTGAATTTCAGGTACACTGGAATGCACAGTTGGCCTACGACTAAGGATGAACATCAATTAATAACTGTCTCTAATTAAATAAGACCTCTACTTTTAAACGACAAGTTCAACTAACTAAAACAATAACGATAGAAAAACTACGCTATGTTATCGCCTTCTAAGAATTCGCCAACAATTTTGGGAAAGTAAATTGAAGCAGCTCGATTAACTTAAGAAACTCATTAGCAGTGTGGAAACTTTTCTAGTCTCTAGATTCGAAGACAGCGAACAGAAGAGAAAAATGTATGAACGCCGAGATTTTCAATGTTTTGGTCTGAAACTCTAGAAAGCAACACGGACAGACAAATAACGGAAGAAATGCCGAACATACCCCGAGAAATTTGCACACAGCTCTATATTGGTGCGCTTTTGATTACACCACAGATATCCTATTAGCATTTCATTAACTTACGACACACAGACAACAGGAGTAGAACGCAGCGAAGGAAAAATCTATATTTTTGAATGCGTAGTTTTCTTGTTCAGCAATCGCGAGGTTGTTATACAGCTTACATTTACTTCCATAAAAAAACACACAATACAATACAGTACAATAGTAGCTGAGGTTTCGGCAGTATCGTCTTCTTCAGAGCCTGGAAGGGTATGCTGATATACAATTTATTAGGCCAAACACTTCAATAACACTTACAGTAAGACGAAAAACTTCATGGCAATTAAATGATCAATAGCTTCTCGAAAAACTCACCGCTTTTTTACATGACTTCCAATGAGGAAGGTTAGAACAGCTGATTATAGTCGCCTATGGTTAATGACTGCGCCACCCCACATCAGAAATTGATCCATAGATACGGGGCCAGGTCGCGTGTATTCCTGTTGTCTGGGCATGGTTCGTGGTCTGGGCATTCCTCCCTGCTATTCATTGCCGGATTTTTGGCATTTATCAAAAAGCCTCGAGGAGATTGCGCGATGGTGTCTTAATCTACTGTGCGAGGATATTGGCTTTAATTTCAAAATCGTTTCCGCTATGCTTTCTAGCTTTTTCTTTTAAATGGAATTAGCCAATGAGAAAAGACTATGCTTAAGCTCTCCTTATTGCCACAAAAGTCCGATCTTACTCATTCTCTTCGACTTTCCGTAGCAGTCGCCAGGATGAGTTTTCATTTAGGGACTAGTTATCAGTTTCCTAGAAGTTTTTAGCTATAGGGTAAAAGTCAATAGCTTTTTGAGCAGTACTTTTTTCAGTTTGAACAAGAGCACGTAATTGACAGAGTACATAGTGTGAATTGTCGCGGTTTTTCTAAACGAAATACATTAGAAAAGCTTTTGATGCAAACCCATCAAAGCTGCATGAAATAATTCTAAGCCAAAGGTTACACACTCCCTAAAATACAAGATAGAAATATAATAAAATTGGAAGGATTTTTATTACTTATGTTAAGCATCGGTTTGCATGTCGTTCTTCCGCTCGACGATTGGAATGAGTTACACTAATCAGTGACGCAACTACCTGGATGTGGCAATATTTGAAGAGCTTCGCTTAATCAATTTCCGTTAAACCCAAATTTCGCAGAAACCAAGTTGATCCTGTACATGGAAAGAGCTAATCAACAGACTCTTTCAGTCATTTACTTTTATTATCGCTAAGTTAATTATCTGATCATCGGAACGATAGTTCACACTGAACCACTGAACACTGAATGTTCCATTGCTCACTTTTATATTGGATTAAGCCATACTCATAGGATAAAAATAAAAAATTCTTCAGTGAAAGGTTATGCGTATTTAAGCAAATGATTTTTACATCTTCTAGCTGTCTCTTCTTTTCATAACTGCCATTCTTTAATTTTGCCCTTGGTACCCGTGACCGAAGTTATCCTAGCACTTTCAGGATGACAATTTCTAAAAGTTTCAAAGTCGGTACGCGACATCACCATCGTTAAGAAAGCATCACGTGTGCGTATTTAAGCAAGTGATTTTTACATCTAGCTGTCTCTTCTTTTCATAACTGCCATTCTTTAATTTTGCCCTTGGTACCCGTGACCGAAGTTATCCTAGCACTTTCAGGATGACAATTTCTAAAAGTTTCAAAGTCGGTACGCGACATCACCATCGTTAAGAAAGCATCACGTGAAGGCTTTCAAAATAGGCTACTGCAGCAGTGCTATTCATCTTTCGTCTAAATTTCGACCAACAGCTTTATCTGACCTCTATCTGACATACCCCTCACTCAACTTGTTACCCAGATTCATTACATGTTCCACTCGATCAAATGATGCTGTCTTCTTTGTAAGTAGTAGTTCCTTGCTTTCTGTCTACAGTTACACTTTTTGACTATACTTATTTAGGATTCTACTTGTATTCTTATTTGTGATTTAGCAATTATGGACTAGCTTTGGTGTGTTTGAGCATTCAACGAACCCACATCAGTTCTATTTGACGTTTAAGATGTAGTGGGGTTACCATTTCCAACATGCTCTAACAACTTCGTCATAAATTGATACTGATCTTCAAATCACTTCTAAAGAATAGATAAAAGATAAGGTGTTCGCCGTCGAACAAATCTTGAAAAGTGCACCACGCATCATCGAGCATCGTAGAGGTGATTGAATGTATATCTGACCTAGGCACTCAACTGCAAAGGCCTATAAATATATGTATTCTTTTTTTGTTGAGCTTACACGAGGTTGATAAAAATATTTATTACCGGCTAACGTTTCGACGTCTTCGTCTTCATCAGAGCCGATGATCCGAGTCGATGGTCCACGCTTGTCATTCGTCTCGATGTGGCGGCTTCGCCTTCGTGTCGAGTCAGGTCTTCCTCAGCGGTCCATCTCCTCGAATGAGGCACACTCATTCAGTGATGCCCTTTTATACACGATGCTGATGGTAGATATAATGATAATATCCGTTGGTAACTACTTGTTTTTCTTCCGGACATATATCATCGCGCACATCGTGCAGAAGTCGGAGTTGTTATTAGCTAGCACAAAGCGCATTAATACTTCGAAACCGACTTTCCTTGAACCTTGGTGTGCATAATCAATATGTATTCTTTTTTTGTTGAGCTTACACGAGGTTGATATAATTGAGTCAGTGCAGGCAAGCATGGTAGCAATTTGCCGACTCCAGAAGGATGGAAAGTTCGGTCACTCCGGACGATGGACCGAACCAAAGATCACGAGCATGCGGCAGCTCACCTTGAACACTCCCACCACACGGTTCTTCAGAAATCACAATTTTTACCAATAATTTTCAGGCTTAATGCAGCTACTCGGTTATCACTTGACATAGATGGCTCTCCTGTTACTACATCGTTGCTGCGGCGACCGCATTCCGTGGTATCGATATTAGTGATTGCATCATTTATAGAAGTGGAAGGGAGCATAAAACGTCCATCGTTGATCAATCCTCTAGGAATTCAATACCAGCGCGTGTGTTATTAAACGTATATTTCACCAATACATTCACATGAGAAGAGTTATCAATGTATCGGCGTTCTCATATCCTGAGATTAATCTGGTTCCAACTTGCTAACACCGTTTAGATGCTATCTCTGGGCAGTGGGTTGAATAAAAGGCCATTTTTACCAACCTGGTGTAAGCTCAGCAATTTGGAAACATGTTGATTATTTTACTACCGAGGCTAAACTACGATTGGCTACAAAATTGTTTTACTATTCGATCTGTGCTAGCTAAAATAACGCCTACGCCTACAACAGTAGGATGAATTACCCGTTTAAAAACAAACTATTATCAACTGATAGTCATTTCAACGAGAACCACCTTTATAAAAGAGCACTGCTGGGTGAACAAAACTCATTTGTGCGGTGCTCACCGAAAAGGATTAGTCTCGAAACGACGGCGAAGACACCACATCGAGAAGACGAACGATTGAGGAGCTTCGACTCGGATCATTGGCTCTGATGAAGACGAAGACGTCGAAACGTTAGCCCAAATAAACATCCTTATCAACCTCGTCTAAGCTCAACAATTTAAAAAACAAAATGAAAAGACCATTTGCCTATTGCAGGACGCACTTCTCCACTGGTCTACATTTCTTTTTCACCGGTAGACTCAATATATACTACAAAAGATGATTAAGTTAATTTTAGTGCATATATGCAGCAACAGCATTATCTCTTAGATTGGGAAATAAGTACCAGCAGTAGTACGTTAACATGAAAGAAACAGTTATTCACCTAAGAGTTTGAAGTCTTTGCTCTAAAAGAAATCTTAATGCAGCAAACGAAAGTATTCACTGGAAACATCGTTAACGAAAAGGAAAGGAAACAATAGCTTAACGGAAGTGCTTAACATATTTTTACGAGAAAGCTTGTCGACAACATCGAGACGTACTCTGCTTTCACTTTTCAGCTTCTCAGGGGTGTTCTTTCACCAAACCACTCATTAAACCAACAAAGTTCTCTTGAGTGTTCAAATCCCAACGAAAATATGAGGGTTTAACGACCATAATAATAGTAATGAGGTATTTGCAAAACTCCGGACTGCTGATGCTTGCGGTAGAGACCGAACTCGACATTACCCTTTTCGGGGCTAACGCGTTCACCACCACACCATGCTAATCCTTCATTTCGTCTTTCTCTCAGCCGTGTTATTGGCCTGTGGCTTTGTAAATATCTCACCTTTTATACACGATGCTGATGGTAGATATAATGATAATATCCGTTGGTAACTACTTGTTTTTCTTCCGGACATATATCATCGCGCACATCGTGCAGAAGTCGGAGTTGTTATTAGCTAGCACAAAGCGCATTAATACTTCGAAACCGACTTTCCTTGAACCTTGGTGTGCATAATCAATATGTATTCTTTTTTTGTTGAGCTTACACGAGGTTGATATAATTGAGTCAGTGCAGGCAAGCATGGTAGCAATTTGCCGACTCCAGAAGGATGGAAAGTTCGGTCACTCCGGACGATGGACCGAACCAAAGATCACGAGCATGCGGCAGCTCACCTTGAACACTCCCACCACACGGTTCTTCAGAAATCACAATTTTTACCAATAATTTTCAGGCTTAATGCAGCTACTCGGTTATCACTTGACATAGATGGCTCTCCTGTTACTACATCGTTGCTGCGGCGACCGCATTCCGTGGTATCGATATTAGTGATTGCATCATTTATAGAAGTGGAAGGGAGCATAAAACGTCCATCGTTGATCAATCCTCTAGGAATTCAATACCAGCGCGTGTGTTATTAAACGTATATTTCACCAATACATTCACATGAGAAGAGTTATCAATGTATCGGCGTTCTCATATCCTGAGATTAATCTGGTTCCAACTTGCTAACACCGTTTAGATGCTATCTCTGGGCAGTGGGTTGAATAAAAGGCCATTTTTACCAACCTGGTGTAAGCTCAGCAATTTGGAAACATGTTGATTATTTTACTACCGAGGCTAAACTACGATTGGCTACAAAATTGTTTTACTATTCGATCTGTGCTAGCTAAAATAACGCCTACGCCTACAACAGTAGGATGAATTACCCGTTTAAAAACAAACTATTATCAACTGATAGTCATTTCAACGAGAACCACCTTTATAAAAGAGCACTGCTGGGTGAACAAAACTCATTTGTGCGGTGCTCACCGAAAAGGATTAGTCTCGAAACGACGGCGAAGACACCACATCGAGAAGACGAACGATTGAGGAGCTTCGACTCGGATCATTGGCTCTGATGAAGACGAAGACGTCGAAACGTTAGCCCAAATAAACATCCTTATCAACCTCGTCTAAGCTCAACAATTTAAAAAACAAAATGAAAAGACCATTTGCCTATTGCAGGACGCACTTCTCCACTGGTCTACATTTCTTTTTCACCGGTAGACTCAATATATACTACAAAAGATGATTAAGTTAATTTTAGTGCATATATGCAGCAACAGCATTATCTCTTAGATTGGGAAATAAGTACCAGCAGTAGTACGTTAACATGAAAGAAACAGTTATTCACCTAAGAGTTTGAAGTCTTTGCTCTAAAAGAAATCTTAATGCAGCAAACGAAAGTATTCACTGGAAACATCGTTAACGAAAAGGAAAGGAAACAATAGCTTAACGGAAGTGCTTAACATATTTTTACGAGAAAGCTTGTCGACAACATCGAGACGTACTCTGCTTTCACTTTTCAGCTTCTCAGGGGTGTTCTTTCACCAAACCACTCATTAAACCAACAAAGTTCTCTTGAGTGTTCAAATCCCAACGAAAATATGAGGGTTTAACGACCATAATAATAGTAATGAGGTATTTGCAAAACTCCGGACTGCTGATGCTTGCGGTAGAGACCGAACTCGACATTACCCTTTTCGGGGCTAACGCGTTCACCACCACACCATGCTAATCCTTCATTTCGTCTTTCTCTCAGCCGTGTTATTGGCCTGTGGCTTTGTAAATATCTCAGCATCGTTATAGTTATATTTCACATAATCCTCTGTCATTAAAAACCAGTAGGCAGTAAATAAAAATTGACCCTGCTGAAACTTAGAATAGTTCAGATTCTTTGAATAAGGAGCTAGTCAACGAAGAGTTCTTCTCCGTAAGGACATAGAAAGACGATTTTTCGCATGCTTCTATACATTTTCCATTCGCACAATAGTCTTTATGCACTTAAGTCTCTACCACCGTCCTAATTGACCATGCAGTCATCAGTAACTGTGAACTAGAAGTTTTTGATGAAACAACGAGAATTTTTAGTATTGTTTTCCTATAAGCTCAGCTAGCGTATGGAGTTAAAGGATTCCTTTTCACCTTGGAAAACTTTCTCTAGGAATGCACTTCCTGTTCTACACTAGCTGGATACCAAAGAGGATATGATAATAAATCGTAGACTTGTCTTCGATCTTACAACTCTCCTTCCTTGCTAAGAATAACCAATAAAACTATTCAAAGGGCTTATGTAAAATCGCTTTTCAGTTGTGCTTCAGAAAACCAACGAGTTACAAAGATGAGCGTTGTGCCTTGTAAGCAACAACTATGCCAGAGTTATACTTATTTGAGTGGGAAAGTCGACATTAGCAAAGACGCAAATCTCGAATTAAGCAATGGGATTAAGTGCTGCTGGAAGCTTCCAGAACATTGAGAAAAGAAATGATGTGCTTCCGACTCCATAGTTTTTGCACCCGTACCATTGCCGTCTCTGTGGACACATGTAGAGAGGTAGAAAATTGTAAATAAACAACGCGATACTGGCAACATCACATAATCCAAAACAGAGGGGCGCTCTTAATCGCGTGAGCGACGATGGAATTTCTAATGCTGTCTCACTCCTCAGGTGGAAAATAGTAAACACAGCTGACCAGAACATCAAATATTAAGTACGTTATGCCAGTTAGAAGCAAAGATACAGCCATGAGCCCGCAGGTGTTCTGTGTCAGCAATGCGGGGAACACACGAGTATTGGAAAGCAAAAGTCTCCTGCATTAACGGCCACAGAGAATACCACTACGAAAAGAATAAGTTGGCAGTTGTAATATGTAAGGCGATAAACGAAAATCCATCAGTAGGAGATATTTCTACCACGTTAAATCTGATAAATGATTGAAGGTGAATGAGCGTGTCTGCACTAAAATATTAGCACAGGGAAATCAACACCTACTATTCGGAGCTCACAGGATTTCGAGAACTGAAACTTGATCGGACAACGCATTGACCACCTTCAGAGCAGGGCCGCTCCGAGCAGATGGTCCACAAGTGGTTGTTGCAGCGATGTGGGTGCTTGTCAACACATCGAGTCGAATCCAATGAAATGAAGTCTCGTTCGAATGAATAATCTCACTCGACGGTGCCATTTTATATACGACCACTGTTAATCTATTGCTTCCAGCCACTATGTTCCACTTTTTTGGCTGCAATACATCGTGCAGCATTCGTTAATTCATTTGCTGCTGCATACCCTGGCAGTCAATATCTTGAGAACCTAATTTCATTAAGCCTCTAGGAAAATAATCATTATTGCCTTAATAACTCAAAATACCGACTTTCCATAAACCTCGGCATAGATAGTTAAAATACTTATTTATATGATCTTACAAACTGCTCTTCTCAAGCTAATGCGAGGTTGGTATAAGTCTTCCTTGTTGTTGTCGTAGTCGTTGTAGTTGGTGCTGTTGTCGTTATTACTGTTTTTGTTGTTGTTCGATGGCTGACGTTTCAGAGATTTTGCCCTCTTCAGAGCCGTCCCGTTACGAGTGGGAGTGCTGACGAAGGCGAAATCACCGAAACGCCACCCATCGACGAACAACACCAACAGCGACAACAACAAGAACAACAACAGCGGAGAAGGCCTACACCAACCTCGCATTGGGTCAACAAACCAGTTTATAAGATTATATAAATAAATAAATCGTTATTGTAATTCTCAAGACCCCGACCATCTATTTATTGTAGCCTTGATTTATAATTTTCTGATTGCTTGATGAGCAAACACGAGGTTGTTTCTATACTTTGTGTTTACCCATAATGCTAACGTTTCAGTAAATCTCCACTCTTCCAGAGTCCAGAAAGATCAAGCCAAATGCTACCTAGTCAGGCAAATACTTCCATGATCTCAACAGAAAAACCAGAGTAACTGAATTGCTGTTGCACCAGAAACAAAACAGCTTTTTCAGAATGTTTAAGTTTTATTTACTGCCTATAGCTTTTTTCAAAGTAGGATACTGCGTGAAATACAACCACAATAATGCTGAGGTATGAAACGAACAGCACATTACATTCCTCTATACCGTGTGAGATCACGTTGGTTGACGAAACACTCCTTTCTGCGATTCATTTCTGAATTCTCGGAACTTGTTCGGAATACCTCAGGGATCTTACGCGCTAAATCTTTAGATTCGTGCCCGAGAACTGTAACTTCTATTCTAAAATCATCCTCATTACGTGGCTCTGACCTCGTCGCGCAAACACTTGCTTTAACATTAAGTTTAGCGGCTAGGTTTCCTTCCACAGGGATACAGAGCAGTCTACCCGTTTCTCCAACGTATTCGTCCCTGCGTGCTTTGGAAGAGATTAAGTACAACGTACCCAACCCACACAATCACCTTCCCTAACGTTAGGCTAAATAATGCAATGTCGCGTGTGCACAGACGGTCACGACGGGTGCAAGTCTCGTACCTCGATCTGTAGAGCGACTGCAGTTGCGAGTACAGCTGACTGAACTTCGTTGCAAATACGTCAGCCAAATGTGTAGGTGGGCGCTTTAAAAGGCTCCTGCAACCTCAGTCCACTTTACAGTTCTTTTCGTTCATCTATCTGTCTGTTTTTTTTTGTGTGAACGGCTAATCTGTGCTTCCCTATTAATTTGTGCTCTCCTCGGTCGCAAAAGTTGCAAAAATGGGATAGTCTTCGAAGATCTCACCTGTGCACTTCGGCTAAGCCTTCTGAAAGCCGGTTAAATTTTTGAAGGCATCTTCAAGCGCTCTGTGAGTTTCATTCATCGGAGCGCCAGCCGAATAAAGATTAATAACGGCCTTGTGTTGCATTTTCAGCAAAAAAATAGGTATTAAGAAAAAATTGAGACTTTTGACTTTCAACATTTGTGGCCGCCCGATGAATCACCTCCATTACGATCGAGGAAAACAAGTTTGTAATCAACTGCCATTGGAATCGATGACTTTGCATGTAAGTGGTGAAAAGCAAAATTTTAGTGACAGGACTTCGTTAGTACCAGATGATCCAACTAGTTTTAGCCTATTGACAGTAACATGGTCCACATGGGGATCACACTTAGTCTCATTCAGCTTCCCAACTCTTAATGATACATATCACAACTCATTATGATGCTTACACCAAGAATTAGTGTTTTTAAACTAACTTTTATTTAACCTCTGTGTGGATAATCAGTGTCTTCTTTTTCTTATTAATAAGCAAAGACGAAGTTGCTGCAAAGTTTTTGTTCGACTATGGTTTTCCCGCCCTTCCTTCTCAGAGCCAGAATGATTCAAGTCGATTGTCCAGAGCCGTTCATTCTTGCGATGTGGATCTTCGTAGTCACACCGAGTCGAATTTAGTGAAGTGGAACACCGCGCAAATAGAGCACTTTATTTTGCAGTGCCCTTTTAGACAAAATGGTTTTTGAGCGACTGATAGTACGTTGATCTTTTTGTATGAGGCAAGTCCAAGAGAGAAAAAATCATCTCTCATACACGTTCGGGCAATTCAACTCCTCATACATTATTCTATTTACTTCTTAGTTATATGAGAGTATGGGTTAAAGGATAAAGGATAAAGCTCTCGGCGTTGATCAATCCCTGAGGGATGCGCCATGCATTCGACTTCATTAAGTATCGTTGGAGGTGATTGAATGCATATCTGGCCTTTACAATGACTCGCGGTGGCCTGCCGATGTATCGACCCAGAGCTGCTATCCTCCCAGACAAGTCTGGTACCAATTTGCCGACCCCGGAGGGATTGAAGGCTTGGTGTGCCATGGGCGCATTTCACGTGCGCGCCACAGTGGCGCCTCCAACCACTGCGCCACACGCGCCCCTAAGAGTGTGGCTTACCCACAAGGAATCAATCACTTATCCCGAGGTACTAGTCACTGACAGTCCCCGTGGGTAAAAACCGCAAAAAAAAATGCGATACTATTTTCAGAAAATCTCATTGTAGGTCGTGCTGGGAAGCACTGATTCAGTTCTTCTTAATCCCCGAAGTTCTTTCATACGAGTTTTTACAGTTCAACGCTCTCCAATATTAATGCCAGAGCCATTCGGCGACCAATGTCAAGGTCAACCGGTCTCACCTTTGAAATTTCCGGTCCTTTTAACGTCTCAAAATGATATAGAATTGCTTTTTCAGTAAAATACTTGAAATTTTAGCACTCGCTTCATCGTCGTATAATTTGGACTCAAAATTTTAAGAGCTCAGAAGTTTTGAACACGTTTGTCTCTGCGTTCGTAGATCTCATAGATTTCTTTGAGCTTCCTTTCCTCTCGCGAGTCTCTCCTTTTGTTAGTTGACGTCACTGAATAATTGCGACTCCTGCGTACAACTTTATCAAGGCTTCATTTTGATCTCCTTTCTTCAGAATTGGAGTCTGAAAATGGCTATTAGCAGTTATTGCTCAAATAGCAAGAAATGAAATTAGCGCTAAACGAATCCCGCAGGATTATGTTCGTCTTTCATATCTTCTTCAGCCATCCCTAACAACTTGCAGTTCAGTTTCCGCTCCAGTCTCAGCGATCCGGATTAAAGAAATTGTTGGCAATTTGGAGGAAAATTGCCTTGTATGAGTGCCAGGCCGAAGCAATTTGCACAAACGATGTCCGCGACCTTGCTCTCCAAACTACTTCACCACCCACAACAACACTTAGCCCATCTCCCATAACCTCAAGCACGCGCTTGAGAAAACTCGTCCAGGCCGTGCGCTGGCGAGCGAACAAAAGCGAGACGTCAACGCAACGACAGCACCCACTGATTTCACGCTCCCTCATTCGGCCTTTTTTATTCGAGACTGGCTCTAATTTTCAGATTATTTTATGTTCTTTTACACTGACCCTTGCAAGATACATTAGTTGTCTTAGAAAATATAGAAAGGAGAGCAATGAACGAAGCAAATATTTGTCATTACGAATTGTTACTACTTCGTCTTAGCTTTAAAACTTAGCGGAAACGTCTAGATTCAGCTCTTCTGTGCTTTCAAATTACAACTCGCTGAAAACGTGGATGTGGTACTGGTTAGAAGAGCCGTCTGACGAGATGCTTTTTCTAGTTAGACTCATGGCTTGCAGACAATGGATAAACATTGATCGTCGAAAACGGTCAAGTATCCACAATACACAACATAATTCTATTAACACTTTACATCTGGGTAACTAATAAAAAAACAAAGACCGACAAGCACTCTATCTATTTCATTTTTAGTAAATTTGTTTGTATCCAAGTGTTGAAAGTGTGACACTAGAAAGTATCACCAGCATCTCCATTCTTCCACGTTGCGCATCATTACTGCACAGACGGTTCTGCTCGCTCTCCAGGACGTCTAGAGAAAATCATTTATTCTTAGGGTCTCACATTCAGGAATATTTGCTTGGCACGAGAGCAAATCACTAAAATGAGTGTGAATTTGTACAGAAATGTAAAAGGGCATATTCATCCACTGTCGATATGTTGGCGTCAAGGAATCCAGGAAATGGGAAGAGATGCGAAGACAAATCACAATTCAACGCGAGATTTATACTATTATGATGTTCAATCGCGAAATCTTCTACATGCTTCGAGAGTGATGAATACTGCAGCAGTACGTCCTATTATTTTGTGACAAACTTAGTGGAGTGAAGTTATCTGGAAGACGGTCAACTTGTTGCACATTTTTCCCATAGCGGAGTTTTTTCTTTTCAACGAAAATATCAGTTCAACACATAGATAGAAGTTTTTTGGGAGTTGATACGAATGTAGGTCACCATTTAAGTTTCTTTTAATGTCTGTCCTGAAGCTAATTCATCTGATTTACGAACGCTTGCACTAAGCTATCACTTCATGTGAATTTTCACAACTGTTCTCTTTTGATTTCACGAAAACAGGAGACGTTTTTAGTATCGGTGGTGACATTTGGACGAACATGAAGATGACGTTCTTACCCGCATAACATTTTAAACCTTTATATTCTGCAAAACAGAGGGTCAATAAGTAATTAACAACGTTCTTTCTCCACACTTATGTCTCTATAGTTTATCTTTATCACAGCGATTGACTCAAATGGGCGTCAATAAACTTCCCACTTATCCCAGATACATACCAAAGCGAGAAGCGAAATTCCGCATTGAGGCTCAAGGAGAGCGCTACACTTTTACTATAAAGGTCCCTTATTTCTTCTTCTCTTTGCGAGGAAATAAGCGTTGGAAATCCTATTAGCGCCATCTTGCTATGATTAATATATTTCTTTTAATCATCAATCTTTTAACACTGGCAATTGATTGTCATCATTAAATGCAGGCCTATGTCAGGTGATTCAACATGAAACCTATTAATTTTACACCTCAATTTTGGATGACGCTTGGATGCGTAACAAACTAAAAAATCTGGTTCATGATAGGATACAGTCTCATCATTCGAAGCGCTCTACCAATCATCAAAATAGACATCGTTATTCTCTGATCTGACGAGAAACGAGTTCTCCGAGTAATGCTAGGAATTTCGAAAATTCCTCTAAAAAATCAACTGCGCTGGCAATATTTGAGCTAATGATCTAAGAGACTCTTCACATTTTCAGTACTTGGACAAGGCAATAGAACACGTAGGACAGATCAGCACTGGAACATCCGTGTCACTGCCGAGAGAATCAGTCTTGAGGAAGCTGCATTCACCTAACACTTCGGTCTTAAACTGAAACTCCAAAGCACAAAGAGGTACGACTTATCCAGTGCAACAATAACCAATACACCAGTATACTATTGGTTTTCTACAGCTCTGGCCACCTTCATCTTTTTTCGTTTTTATTTTATATGACCCATCTTCACGTCTACCGTGCGGATCCCAGCGCTTCTCACATTCGATTGGTTTCCTCGCATCCAATGTCTGCCAAGATCTACCAACTTTGAGTATGGCTTCGGTTGCTGCTTTAGGATTTTTTCATTTCATCTTAAACGTCGTAGAATGCTGCTGAAGCAATTCTCCCTGGAGTCCTGAGATAGCAGGGCTGGAGCGTTTCCAAGTGGATTGCAGAGAGTGCTTTTTCCCAGACAAGTCTAGTAGCAATTTATCGACCCCGGAGAGATGAGCGACTTAGTTGGACCGGAGCAGAATCGAACTAACACCATGCTCTTGATTAAGGACAACACTGCCACTATATATAGAGAATCAGTCTTGAGGAAGCTGCATTCACCTAACACTTCGGTCTTAAACTGAAACTCCAAAGCACAAAGAGGTACGACTTATCCAGTGCAACAATAACCAATACACCAGTATACTATTGGTTTTCTACAGCTCTGGCCACCTTCATCTTTTTTCGTTTTTTCCTGATTTTTTTTTAATCGTTTCAAGGGAGTAGACGCGAAGCAGTAAAGAGTTCGTCGTGTGGCAGCGAAAATCCTAAGGGTGAAACGAAAGCAACTCCACCACGTAAGGCGGATTTAGATGCAGAAAACTAGTTCTCCTATCGTTGGACTTCTTTTCGAATAGAAAATCGTCTTTCCATTTGTTCGAATGCCGCAATCGTTTTTATGTAAGCATATATGAGCACTATGGTGCGCAAGTATCCTGTGCCTTGATCAAACTAATAACCTGAAATCACATTAGTAAGAAGTAGTAAATATAGAAAAGCTGAGCCCCCTATCGACTATAGACCCCACTGACAAAACATCACGGAGGCAGTACTGAAGTTCGAGTGAATTTTTTAGTCTCCAAAATCAAAGGAACGATGGATGGATTTGCAATGCATGCATACCAGAACTGTTATTAGGAACGTGTGTCAGTGGAATAGGCAGGCTGAAAATACCAGCGTTAAAGATAAAGCATCGACTTCGTTTAAGAATTAAGTACCCGAAATCGGAAGTTCGCAACGAAAACGATGTGTTTTTAATGCCGGCTTTGAAAACATTCGTCGTCTACAGTGGAAAACCGAGTTTTCACGAGCATAGACAAAGTTTTATGTGCACTTGTAAAATTTAATTACTAATTTCTAGGAGTACCTCCGGCAATACTGCCCGTAAGGACTTTCGCATCAATATTGGGCCAAGAAATCGTTTTGAAACCTTCGCATCGAGACATAAGAGGCATAGCGAAACGAGTTAAGATCATCAATAAGAGCTAACAACTGTAGCAACATCCAAGAAAAATCCTACATGAAAAATAAGATACTTTTTTGCTTCTTAAAAAGTCTGTGCTCACCAAACAGCCTTGGCAAACTACGAGAACGATTGAAGACTTCCTTCTCATTTGAATCATTTGGTGGTCAGCGAAACAACATTTCATAAAAATAAACTATTTCCTTTCTTCTTGGACTTTCAATATCTCGTAAGGCATAAGATCTCTTTCGCCGGTACAATTCACTGCTCATCTCAAACGTGCTGAAACTTAGAACGAAATTACAAGAAACCCTTTTAAACAGATGTGCCTACAGAAACAAAAAGCGCGCGACTTTCCCGGGCGGGTTGTCTTGATTATTATCGCGGTGCCTTTTCAAGAAATTAAAATAAATGGTGTTTCTTCGATTTTAAATACTGTAAGCAGAACGAGATTAAAGTTGGAACATTGCAGTATCTCAAGAATGAAGGAGTTCGTTTTTTTCTTCACTGTTCTTCAGCGCTATTGTATCTTTCAAACGATCAACGGAACATGTTTTGCGATATCAATGAACGGTTGTAAATAATCTAACTACGAAAGCATCTTAGAATGTATTCGTAGTTTTATTTCGTATACCAGATAAAACAAGAAAGAAAGTAAATATTTGTAGAATTACTTCCCTATCATACCTTTATCAATCATCCGAATAGGTCTATATTCACCTCGTTGTTGTATTTACTTTACATCTTAGCGAGGAGGAAATATGCAGTTGGAGAGAAGAGTCGTTTTGCTAAAGAATACTTTCATTTCGAAAATTAAAATGGCTTTTATTCCACTGATCTCCATAGGGTGGGATTGACCGTTTGAAGAAAATGCTTAAGCAGTGGTCGTCAATAGCGTTCAACTGACCACACGGAAAGTTTGCACAAAAACGGTAAACAGATAATTGTGCTTTTTACAGGTTAACTACAAAGTCTGCTTGATAATCAACTCCCGATTACATACTATACAAAGCAAATGTGTTTATTACATATGTGTATATAAATTTATTAACTTTTATTTCACACGAACATACTTCAACGTGTGGCTCCCAGCAGTTCTTGCATTCGATTCGTTTCCTCGCGTTCACCCATCCACAACGGTCTTTGAATATTTAGCGCGTGAGTTCGGCTGCTGCTTGAGGATTTTCGACATCGTCATAAACGTCGTTGAATGCTGGTCGAATCGATTCTGCCTGGAGTCCTAGGATAAAAAGACTAAAGCGTTCTCACGTTGACTGGAGGAAACGCAGTGATCCCAGAAGAGGCCGGCACCAATTTCCTGACCCAGAGAGATGAGAGGTTTCTGGACCAATTGTGCGTAGTAGAACAAGCGATAGATTCAATGTGTATTGAAGGTCCCCTCTAACCACTGCGCTACAACGCTACATCGACTAGTATATTTGAGTGCAGATTAAACATTATATATATATATATATACTTCTACAGAACGGTGGTTATATATACCTTGGAAGATCCATGTGATCGTTTCCTCGTTCCCGTGATCTGCGCTAATCAAGCTGCTCCGAATTCCTTTGGTATCGGCAAATTTGGAACGGAGTTGTTTGGGTGAATAGCAACATCAACTTGGTATGCATTTTTCCATTGATAAGCTAACACGAGTTTGACAAAGAAAACTTTATTCGGCTAAGGTTTTAGCGTCTTCGCCTTGACTGCGTTGTATCGGTTGGCCAGCGCAAGTATGGGCCAATATGAAATTAATCATCTCTACGACGCTTAATGGAGTCGAATGCATGGTGCATGCCTAAAGGCATTGCTTACTATTGATTTATAACTTTCCCATAAATCATGTTTTCCAGCACTTGAAACGGTGGTTAAGCAATTTCAACATAGCAAAAGTCAAGAAGAAATCAAAAATGGTCAATATATTTATAACCACAACGATGCTGTGCTATTTGTAAAACCACGGACCATAGATGGCTGCGATGGGAAACGAAATCGTTGTTACAGTTTCCATGGACTAACGTGTCCACCACTACACCCTGCTGGTCGTTCGTTTCGCCTGTCTCTCAGTTTGTTCCATCGATAAGTGCCATCAGCAATCACCCATCAACGGAATTGATCTGGAGAGCCCATATAGGCACTGAACCTAGAACATTTATATTTTTAAACTGTTCACTTCTGAAATATAGTTAGTCAACTTTACTGAATACTGCTGTAGGTGCCATTATTTTGTAACAGACCTGTTGGAGGTAAAGTTAATTAGAAAATGGTCAATTGCAAATACCAATTCATCGATGCCACAGACGTTTTGTAGCCGATATTATGAATGAAGGTCACCATTGACTTTTCCTTCGTCGGTGATCTTACGCTAATGCATCCGATTACGAACATTTCCCACTAGCCTATCATATCATTTGAATTCTCATTATCAATCACTTTTGTTCTACGACAACCAGAAGACATTTTTTGTACTGGACACTTAGACAAATATTGTAATAAAGTTTTGATTCACGGGAAACTATAATGCTTTTTATACCACAGAAATCGATCATATATGATCGTATAGATGCGAAGTAATAATTCCCTCTGTCTAAATTTAGATTTCTATAGTTTGTCTGCATTATCTGATTCAAGTGAACACTAATAATGCTCCATTCGTCCCGGTTGCACGCCAAAGCAAGCTGGTAGGTTCCACACGAAGTACACGATCAGCGTGACACTGTTCTTTAAGAAAAAAAAGTCTCTTATTTGTTCGCTTATCCATATGCAGATCTTCTAGGGGTCTTCACTCGAATTTATGATCCACAAACATGCGTACACCCCAATGCATCCCTGAACATAATTATACCCATAAAGCAGACTTAAGCTCCCTCTTTACAGCAAAGAGCAGCTTATTTCCTATTCCTAAATCGTCCTTCGTTTTGCGACAAGCACACATAGTCGATTTTGCTTCGAATTCGATGCACACTAATTTTTATTGTTTGGGCTCAACACTAGAACACATAACATAATCCAGGAGTTGAACATCTGTGTCATAGCTGAGTCTACCAGTGACTCCTAAGCGCAATAGGTACAAATGCCCAGATGTCAACAGTACCAACCTTCCCAGTTTGCTGCTGGGTTTTCCTTATTATCCAATATGTATAGTGAAGCTGAGGAATGCCCTGTTTATTCACAGAAATTGCATGCTCAAGGTGATTGCTTTCCAGCTTTCAAATAGTGCAGAAACTACAACATAGCTGTTAGTTCAAGGACTGCATAGGAGAAAGTGACTAGTTTGAGAAGTTTATTGCAAATAGACGGATTCATTGAGAAGACAACAGCACCACTTCGCTGCTCATCTCTTCACATTCTTTAGTCTTCTTCATCTACATAGCGAGACGTTGGTTAACAATGATGGAATTGTTCTAAATGTTTTCGGTTTTCTATCGAGTGGGTGAAACGATAGCCATGAGAACTATATGGGTTAACAAACCGTAGTTCCGACCTGCGATAACAACCAGAAATCGGAGGTGCCGACGTGAACAGCCAATTCTCAATAATAAATTAGGTTAGAAAGTTGTGCGTCTAGACCGCTGGACAGGAGCCTTCATGAGTGCCATGAGATGGCCTATTAGAAATCATGTACTTCGAGAAGTGGCAAACTTCTCTCAAAAGATAAAAACACTTGCTTATGAATCAATAGAATCAGTAGGCTCCTGCAAATGTACAGGCCAGATATATATTGAGTCACATGTAACGATGGATGATGATATTTAATGGATGGCATATCTCTCAAAGAGTGATTAAAACCGAACATTTTATTTCTTATGCTTTCTTCCAATACCCTGAAGTTTTTTTTTTTGCTTCTCGCCTATACTGAGACAAGTCGAAGGAACCATCAGTGACTATCGAGATATGGCAGATGGTTTGCTTTAGGGGCGTACCAGATTTCAGCCCCCTTGGCATAATCTGTTAACGTAATGGTTCCAAGCCGGTGACCTTATAACGGTAGTGACTGCTTCGACAGTGTCCAGCCACCGGTTCGTTATCTCATCGCTCGGACTTCAGAAACTAGTTCACACGACAACAACCGTGTCACGACGCTACCACGATCACGATCCGTTGTGCTCAGCTCTCACTTACGTTGTTGATCACGGATTTCCGTAAAATTTATTCTTGTGTTCAATTAGTATCTGTAGAACATCAGTCGTAGTAAGTCAATCTGATGCGATATATCGCAGTCCATCGAACTGCCGCGCATTGCATTCTTAAGATCTTAATCACTTTCAAACGGACTGTTAACAAACAAATTTGATCTTCATTATCGACGTCGTGCTATTTAAAGGAATAGTAAGGGTATAAAAGAAAGGTGTTAAAATTCAATTTCTCTGGTTCTGAGTTGAAAAGTTACTTCTGACCAATTATTACAATGCTCTTGCATTTATCAAAGCATTTGAAGCTGTTCCCAAGCATTTTTGCTTCAAAAACATTTTAGCACAGAATGTCGTCTACTATCCGATTCTGTTGATCAATCAATTCAATGTCAACAGTTCATTACAGAAAAAAATCAGATCTAAGTTCCTAATCTTTATTCTTTTCTTTTCATGGTATTTTTGCACTCAGCACCACAATGAATTCTCAAAATCTTCGATGGTCTCTGGCACTTTCACACTCAGCTGTTCTTCACTGGTTGCGCTAAGTATATCCTTCTCGGAAATCGTAGTAACAAATACCGGTAATCTTGTATTATTTTATCAACGAGTTGCATTCAGATCTCATCATGCGCAGAAGAATCATTGATTTATTGGGAACTTTTGCTTTTTAAAACGATCCAGTTTTAGGGTTCCCTACGAATGACTCTTATGTTTATATTCATGGACAAACACAACCTTGTATTTCATAAGCATAAAGTATCCTGTTTGGTCATTGAGTAATAATAATGGCGAGCATTTCCCGAGTGTTATCATTCGCTTCGTGAACGATACAAAACATAACTTCTTTGTTCTTTTCCCTTTACACTACAATGATCAAAAAGATATATTCATCTCATCTTCTTCCAGCTGGCGACGATAAAATCGATTTCAACCTTGCATGGAAACCAAATTCCTAAATATCGTCTCAGATCTATAAATAGCTCAGATTTGAACGCACAAACCCATAAACTAGTGCAAATCTAACACAAAGAAAAGCTGCGAGTACACGAAACTCAGCGTCAGATTTTATTGCTTCACTTTTTCATGAGCGATTCTGAATCCTAAATTGTTAGAAATTAGCACCTACTTCTGAAAAGATGCCAGTATACTGCAAAATTGGCAACAATTTAACGACGTTCAGTTCACGTCGTAATATAAAATGAAATGAATCTGGTTTTCTCCTCTATTTTGAGCATTCTCTCTGTCAAAACACAACACAGAAGTCGTTCTTGGCGCTTTTTAGGCAAAAGGGCCAAATTTAGCTTCTTTTATTTGGAAGCCGAAGCAACATAGAAAAAAATGTTGGAACTGAATTCAATCTGAAATTTTTTGATCGGTTGCGCTTTTACTAAGATCATTTTCCTTAGGATCTTATTTGAATATTGAGTCTGTAGTCAGTATCACTAAATAGACCCGATCAATGGATTACCGTCCAGATCCAGTGAAGGCACTTTGAATCCTACCCTTTCCCATTTACTTCACTTGCAGCCCAAAAGTTTGCAGCTCTAGAACTTCGTTTTCTTCATTGATCCAATAAAATTGCTGTAGACAAGAGCTAAGACCATAGAGCACAAATATGGGCTGTATACCACTAGTAATTACGTAGTTACAATAACTAGCATGAAAATAGAGGAAACCAATCGTTTTGTTCCAGTTACTGGTTTATTTGCTTGTACTCGAGAAGGGTAACAGCAAAACACATTCCTCGTATAACCAGTATTCACCTTGTTCGTCGGTTTCTTCATTCAACCACCTGGAAACATTGTCTGAGGCGGTGTTGTCAAATTACAACATTAGGTCTTCATGGCATTCCTTCGCAATCTCTTAGTCTACAGTTTTCCTGTAATACTGTATTTTCTCTGGATTAATCTAGATTCAATGGCGGCCGATGAGACAAAATTATCGGTTTTCTGGTTTTTATGTTTTCTTCCTTTTTCATTAATAACGACAGAACATCTACAACATCTAAATGGGTCAAGTGAGTAGACTAAGTCACTTCGATTACGATCGCGGTTATACTGTTTGGGTCTGCTGCGTTGTAAGTAGTGAACTATTTGCTACAGAATCACAGAATCGTGTCCAATAGGCTAGCCCGCGTCAGCTTCGGTCATCGTTACCGTAATGTCTCATGCGTGCCAATCAGGCACTAATAAGATTTAGTATTTATTTTTCTCCTCAACGGCGTTACTATAATAACAAACAGTCGCATCTTCGCTCGTGCTGTACTCTTATCGTCCACACCCGCTTCGTCCACTACGTCCAATCTCTTCAAGAAACCCGTATGTTCGTCTCCTTTTTGTGACTTCAACCGTTATCTGATCATTGGCAACAATTTAAAGACAATCTGGCAGAATATGGAATTGGTTTTTATCTCTCTACTATTTCCCAAAAACTGATTAGCCATTTGAGATGGATTCTGGGGTAAAAGGTCACCTACTACAACCTTTATGTTTCCCAATGAAATGAACAATGGGAAAAAGAAGAATCACGAATGAGAAATATGTAGGTGAAGCTTTGGAGGATTTACTAAAAAAATAGAAAAAAACGATTATTTAGAAAAAGTTCCAAGGATTAGTCAGAATTCGGTTTTCTCATTTCTAGAATTCCTTCATACACTATGGCGCAGCAATTCACTCACTGATCGTCAAAACTCGATAACAAAGAATCTCCGTTGCGCCTGAAAGTTTTTGGAAATTCCTAATTGAGTTCCCAGGAGTTTTTCCTGGAATATTATTAAAGGAAAGGAAGCCGTAGACAAAGAGACTATTATTTGGAATCCCGATTTTGTTTGAATATCGTTAATTTTTTTTTTTGGAAACTAAAATAGAGTTCTACAATTACTTTCGCAGAACTTCCCTGCTTCATAAGGTGGGCTAGCTAGCCAACATTGATCTATCTCTCTTTCCAAAACATCCTTTTACCTATCGATTACGCCTCTATGTTAAGTTCTCAGAGTGCTTGTCGTGGTTACGTCAGAACATTTTTTTTTCCTTACTGATAAATGATCGCCTTCACTAACACTACACACCAAGCTTTTTTTGACCTCAAGATGATATGTCATGGAGGCTGCTTCTCTAGTTGCTCATCTCACGTCAAACCCATGTGACTCCTGAGCTCTAGAGCATACTAAAGCATACAGCAGTTCAACGATGAGAACCTACCTGAGCGAGGAAAATCCTTTCACGAAATCTTGATGTTACCAGTTTTGCCAGTTTTTGTTGATCATGTTACTTGCACGGTTTCCTCTCACCTAATCGTCCACCTTCTCTAACCTCCACATGAAAAAAATATCAAGTGCTACTTGCAAACATCTTTCACTTGACGAGTTTATCGCGTTACGCAATCTTTTGGAGTGAATGAGGCATGACGAATAATTGTTCAAGAAGTGTATTCTTGAGCAAGTTTGCCATTGATTGCGAAGGTCGTTGAAAAAAAAATATGTTGTCGAAAAGTTTTTATAGTAGTCTAAACTGGAAATAGCAATTATTTTGCATCTGCTAATATTGTGCCTTCCTCCTAACGGCTTACCCCCTCATCACGGCTAGGAGGTATTCCAGGGTGTCGGCCTGCGATGTACAACGAGGAGACTCATCCACCTGGCAGGGTCTACCAAGCTTAAAAGGAGTCCGGCGTTTCCATAAGAAAGCCTAGTTAAGAGTAAATCAATAACAGGGTCCACCACCGCCCTGGTATCAAAGTCGCATAATTGCAAATCTCCCTGTGATTCACAAGGGCTACGACTGCCTGTGGTGGTGAAGACCAGGGGCAGACTATGACCAAGCTGACCTCGAGATTCCAGTAAACCATAATTGTTTAACCTGCAAATCTCCAATGAATGTGCTGGACCACGCAGACCCAGTGAGGACGAACCGTTCAAGTATCAAGTATCAATATTGTGCCTTCTACAAGAGAACACGCCTTTTCCGTATGAAAGAGTGCCGTCATTAGACACGTGGATTCTCCTACTACGTAAAGAATAGTGGTAGCAAAGAGTATTAAATGCAAAGGGTTGAGGTAGTAATCTGTTAAGCAGAAGATGATATTTTCTTTACACCTCAGTAATATAGACGTTTTGTGGTGATTGCGATCACTTCCTCTATGTAGGCTCAAAGAAGTTTGATGCGACAACGGTATCACACATAGATTGTTTACTGTCACGGTAGGTAACAATATCACTGTATTTGGAAAAAAAGGAGCCCTTGTGGATAACACATTGCTGAACAGATGATATCCTCGTCTTTTCCAGAAGTATCATCTTCAACGAGAGAAAGTCAATCCTTAATAACTCCTAGAAACAATGCAGGAGGGTTCGAACTGCTAATACAGTCCAGTTTATTTATTAGCAACCTTTCGTGAAGTATAAGTCTAGATGAACGGCTTTCCTATTATGGAGATTAAGTTTCGTGCTTATCTTCAATTACAGAAAATCATGGATAACAAGTCGCTTTGTGCTTGCATTCTGGACTCATCAAAAACGTTGAACGGCAGTACTCGAAGCCCCAGCCCAGTTTTCGGAAATACCCTTAATGAAACTAGCTATCGTAATTTGCAACCTTCGAAAAATATCCGGTCTTCGCAAACCATCGTAAAGTACATCTAGAGCGATGCGCATGAATACGCGATCGGCTGATTCGATAACAACCGGGCTTGCACAACGGTAGAATTGAGCTTAAACGATAAGAAAGGATCATTAGAAAGAGAGTTGCGAAATTGGCAGCTTCATCTTAAGCAGCTAATGTTGTGACCGGACGCAAGTGCACCAATGAGAGCTGAAATGCGGCGACATAACGTTGTACTAAACCGACCACCTTAATCTATGTCATCTGGTCATGAATGAACGTAATGAACAGGAACCAGGTGTAAAAATGTCTAAACATTTTTTTTAGTTCTCATCAGGTGACCGAATTCTCGTCAACGTTGAGTTAAACGCCACATGATTTTGTTGATTGGTATCTGTAGTTGACCGCTTAGATAAAATAAAGGATAAAGCTCTCGGTGTTGATCAATCGCGAGACCGCGTAGAACAGATCCAAATCCAAAGAAACGTCCAGTTTACAAGACCATTTGGAATGCTCTATCAGTACTAAAGTTAAGCGCCATTAACTTTGTTAGCACGAAATAATGGGAATACAGATATGAAAAGCTATCAGCCATGGAACTTAGCTATGTTCCTTTTTCATTTGTATGGTTTGACTACTGCTTTTTTTTACAAAGCTTAGAACATCCTGGCGGCGTGTTTAAACATCAAATCTCACTACGATAAAGAATGGACACGATTTCGTATGGTAGAGACCAAGGAAGGCCTTACAACGGCACCTGTAACTTGATGTCCTAGAATTGCCATATCATGGCAACGCAAAGATCGCAAGACAAACCACGCTGAATAATAATTCGATGTGAATGGAGTGAAAAGAAGAGTGACCGCTAAGCAGCAACCAAATCCATACCGAAATCCGACTCCTCCAGGAACGACGGTTGCAAAATTACGAAGTGGATGAATGAAGTATTCAGACCTGCGAAAGATATGGAGACTGTGTTGAACGTCGTGACGAATGCTTTCCTGAATGCCATTACATTCCAGTAGCACTTCTTTCTCATAGGATTTACAAATTAATCATCTATTCGTAGATGAATTTCTGAGCGTTTCGTCTTGGAGGGTTTGAGATTGGGCGGGGATGGCACTAGAAACACAAACGGTGTGCGCGTGAATGAGGCGTGGTGTTCCTCAATGGACTGCTCCCTACAGTCCTTTATTCCACTAATAGGAATAGCAGTACTGGTTACATTATGTTATTATATATTACATACGCATATATGTTATATTATTATATAATAATGAGAAAAGTGGCGCGTGTTGGTTACGGGTGCCCTGTAATTGATCTGGGTTCGATCCTACGCGACAGGTTCACCAAATCCATTCCTCCATTGTCAGTAAATTGGTGCTATACTTGTCTAAGAGCATAGCAGGACCGACTTGATACATCGGCAGGCCACAGGAGTCATTGCATAGGCCAGATATGCATACAATCACCTCTAATAGTGCTTAACGAAGCCGAATGCATGGCACATCCCTCAAAGATTGATCAACGTCGACAGTTTTATCCTTTTTATTATAATAGGACAGGGAGGCCACAGCAGTTAACGATGCCGTCGATCAGAAGCAAAGGCACTAGTTCGAGCCTCAACCTAACGCTCTCCTCCAATCCACGTGGGAAAGCATTAGGTCGACTGAGGGGTGCAAGGAGAATCGACCCGACCAACATCCTACAGCTTTCATAAAGAAGACGAAATCAAGTGGAAGCCAAAATGTCACGCAAAATTTTCGAAGACCATTGGACACGATGAATGCGACAAAAAGCAGATTATTATTAGATTACGTGTATCACATTAAACGGATCCCAGTACTCGTTTGTTCTATTGGTTCTTCTGTTACTATTTCTTCGTCCTCCTCAGGAACGCCGTTAAATTCTGGTCGAGCCAATTGTCCCTGGAATCCTGAGACTGCCATGCTAGGCGTTCCCGCGTGTACAACGAGGAGTGAGCTTATCCCAGATAAGTTTGCTGCTTAATTTCCCGACTCTGGAAGAAAGAGGGGCTTCGCTGGCCAGGGTTGGAATCAAACTCGGGCCTAGATGGATTGGCCGTGCACATGATGAACGAGATCACTACCAGTGCACTTTCGGCTCCCTGTATAATGATAAAGTGTAGTAAAGATAACAGTAAGTCACGTTTATCAATCGCTCTTAAATTGTGTTTATTAAGAACACCCTTAAGCGATTACATCAACTATAAAGTTTAAAGTTTTTCTCGTTGGAACTGGCATTAAATGTAATTTCATCTCCGGGTGCTTTACAACTGGTTGGAATGACAGCGATATTTTACAATCTGCCAAACTAATTACTGGGCTAAATTTCAAACACTACAGAACGAGTTTTTAATATTGCTCCAATTCTTCCAATTCACGCTTTAAATGATATGAAAAGAGGTAAAGAAACGTCTAATGATTATTTCATCATTCCAACACTACAGATTTCTCTGTTTTCACCGCCGTTATCTCCACTTTCACCGTTCATTTGCTAAAGATCTTCATAAAGTTTGAGATCGCACGCTTCTTACTATCAGTGGTTTTACTGTTTTCAGGTTCTCAACGAGGGTATAACCTACTTTGCGGCTCGTCCATAAAGGTAACACTGATATTGTTTTAAACGAAGGCAGTTCTTGGCACCCGTGGAACACCAACTGACATACATACAATGGACAACTATATCACCGTGGATCCGCTAACAAATAAGCCCATCGAATGCTGGAAAAAATATCAGCGACAAGGTCGTATCTCAGAACCTGCGAAGACTTTAAGGTGAGATAGCGAAAAATCACGTCGCTACAATCTGTGAAATGATAAAGATGAACCCACCAAGCCTCTTGAAATACACAGTCGAATTAATCCCAGGAATTCTAGCCGCAGTGTCCAAAAATTAGATAAGGTGACCGACGCAGTTGTTTGTACAACAGATTCACTACCGTATGAATCATGTAACTCTTTAAAATTCGGCCTCAACCTTAGGTGCGCCAATCATAGCTCACAGCTTGACCTACTATTTGAAACTATAACTATTAGAATGTACAAGATGGTGTTCTCATTTTCTTTGAGTTTACAAACTCTCTCCTTTTTTTTTCTTCCACTTTTTTTCGTCAAGACACATTTCGAGCACCAAAGTGATGGAATAAGCAAGGCCAGTGAAGTACGACATTGTACTGTCTTCGGATGTGTTGCTGAGACTGCAAGTTGTTGCCCTCCATATTAATACTTGTAAAATTTTCCCATTTATAACACTATCAATATCTAACGAAATGCAGGCTACTATATACGAATATACGTATATATACATATATATGTATACATGTATATATGTGTATGTATATATGTATACTTTACACATACACATTTTATGTATATATGTAAATATCCATTTAGATTGACAAACAATTTCCTTTTAAAGGTTTTTCAATTTCTCAATCTTTCAAATAACGAAATGTCGAAAATATTCGCAATTTTAAGAAACTCGTACGATTTTTATCTGGTTAAAGCTTTACCTCGTTTAGCACATTAGATAAATTTAACCATTGAAACCCCGATTTCTTATCCTAGATAAGAAAAAGCAAATTTGTTGAAGCGCCCACTCTCGAAGTTGGCCAGTTCATCGGTGAAATCCATTTGGTTTTTTGCTGTCTTGATTCAACTCTATGAAGATTTGATTGTGAAATTGGTAAAAAGTGTTGAAAAGATAGTTTTCTTACAACGAAAAGAAAAAGAAATTTGTCCTTAGAAGATGAACAACAGCGAAGTAGCCTGACAGTGTGATTTTCATCACAAATGAAAAGTGGGAATGTACTAACATAGATGGGGAAATGCACGGAAGGGGATAGAAGACGCATAGAGAAAAAAGTTACCAGATAAGTTCCATGTTATCTACTGAACTACTTGTTGATTCCGCTTTATTTCCCAGATGAGGTCTTTTCGTTTCTTCTTATAACGGTAGAAGTGTGCTCTCTGAAGATGGGATATGTGAGATTAGAATAAAAAATAAACCGATAGGGGTTTTTTCTAAGGGCTGCACATCGCCAATTGTTTAAGCATAGTAAAGCGCATTTGGTCTATACAGCGATAACAGGACGTTTTAATGTCGGTGTTGTTTATCCTCTTTGCCATGCCTGGTGATAATTTGCGGACCACAAAACAGTGGAAGATTGGTTTTCCGTGGCACGGGATCGAACCAAAGATTATTTGCGAAGCAGGACACCTCTAACCACTGCACTACCATTGTTACAATTCAGAAGAGTAAGTTGATAATGATGTCGCGATTGCAGACTTGATACGCCAGTCTTCGACAACAAAGTGAGATTCGTGTGCATCTCCGATACGCACGACAAGCTGGACGAGGTAAGTGCTTCCGTCTGAACAATTTTTTGAGAACTGTCAGCAACATACTATACTAAGTGCGAATCGATCAGGAGTGTTGATTGTGGCAAAAATCACGAACCTAAAATGACCTGGGTATTCGGGTACAGCTCTCCGAAAATCACTTTTTATTTTTTACAGTTATTATGGAAATACCTTATACTTAATAATCGAAAGTGAGAAAAGGATAAAGCTTTCGGCGTTGATCAATCGCTGAGGGAAGCGCCATGCATTCAACTTTACTAAACATCATTTGGATGTAATTGAATGTATATCTGGCCTTTACAATGACTCGCGGTGGCCTACCGATGTACCAAGATAGTGCTGCTATCATCCCAGCAAGTCTGGGGCCAATTTACCAACCCCGGAAGAATGGAAGGCTTGGTGGAGCATGGGCTCAAAGATTGATTTCACGTGTGTTACAGAGCGCCTCTGACCACTGCCCCAAGCGCGATTTAAAGACAAATCTCAAATTTCTGAATCTGTGATAGATGTCAAATAATGCAACAAATGATGAACCATGAATTCCAACCGAATCTATCACAACGTTTTCGGTAGAAAATACACCGTAATTCTTATAAATGGATGTAATGATACGTAATGAATTGAGGTTAGAAGAGATACTGAAATATTTCCTTACGTAATATAACAGAAAGGGCGCGTGTCGCGCAGTGGTTGGAGGCGCCACTGCGACACGCACGTGAAATGAGCCCATCGCCCACCAAGCCGTCCATCCCTCCGAGGCCGGCAAATTGGTACCAGACATGTCTGGGAGGATAGCAGCACTGGCTCGATACATCGGCAGGCCACCGCGAATAATTGTAAAGGCCAGATATGCAGTCAATCACGTTCAACAATTCTTAATGAAGTCGAATGCATGGCGCATCCCTCAGGGATTGATCAACGCCGAGAGCTTTATCCTTCATCTTTTAATATAACAAAAAATGAATTTTTAAGAAAAAACTCCTATCTTGTGCAAAAGACCAATATCGGGAGTGAAGTAACTATCGGAAGCGCATGTAGCGCAGTGGTTAGAGACGCCCTGCAATACACATGGGATCGTTCCCCGCGCTCCAGGGCCACCAAGAACTTCATCCCTCCATAGTGGGAAAATTGGTACCAAACTTGTCTGAATGTCAGCAGAACTGGCTCGATACATCCGCAGGCCACCGTGAGTCATTGTGAAGACCAGATGTACATTCGATCCTCTCCAAACAACCCCTAATGAAGTCGAATGCATGGCGCATCTCTAAGCAATTGATCAACGCTAAAAGTTTTATTCTTTTTTGTCAATAAACAGATATTACTAAATTAATCCTACTTCATATCAAATTTCTTCGCTATCAGAGATGGGAACTGGATCGTTCAATGGTAGTATTTAGAAGGCAATAGTGTGAAAATAGTAAGGAGCAATCGAATTCAGGATGCTTTATGGACGCTTGCTTTCAGTTTACGAGTAATTTCAGCATTATAAAAGCAAGCATCGTCTTGTGTTCTAGATCGATTCAATGCTTCAACCTTGTGGGAACTTACCGATTTTTCTTACTACACACAAATGCTGGTTATCAGTGTACTTTCTGCGGAAGAGAAGAAAACAGATAGAGTATGAAGGAAAACGAACATTAAGATTTTATTGTTCTTCTTCAGTTAGATAGTAAGACTTAAGTTTTGACAGTTCATTCCGTTGTTTGGCATGATGCCCTCGATATGGAGTACTGTTTTCCCACATTTCAAAGAGTATTTTTCCCGCAAAATTGCGTGGGCATCTAACAACTGTGGTACTGTTCTAGCCAACAGTTTCACCACTTCCTAACGTAAGTAGAAGACATGCTGGAACCTTGACTACAATACATGACTTCCGCCGTAGGCTGCATAGGATAGCGCCTACTTTTTCACCGGTTGTGTACCGTATTAAAATTAATGCGCATTGCGGTGAACGTGTTGGTATGGGTACTATGGTGCCTCGGTTACCATCCTAGACAATCATTACAAATTCCTTACTCCTCACTGCTTACTTTCATACGCGTCGGCCTGATTCAAGAGTGAGAAACTTTTACTACACTACCTTTATCACAACATTCCGTTCTTTCTTCCAAAATAATCAAAGTCTTCATCATTACCGTGAGAAAATGTAGCAGTTTATTCAGTTCTTGTCAATAATTCCTGATGGTGATGTTCTCATTCATGCTGGAGATTTCACAAACTATGGCGATCTCGGTGAAGTAATAAAATTCAACGCTGAAATCGGTGAGTAAAACAAATCTTTTGAAGATATTTAGGGCCAAACTTCTCAATAACCCATTTCTGAAAGCTTATACGCATGTCGATCCGTTGCCAAAGAGTAATCAAAGGCGAAAAAACTGGTTTTTAAAGAGCAATAATGTTGTTGAGGAAGTGAAGCAGAGAGAAAGAGAAAGAACAATAGTGCCAGCCAACTTATTATGAAACATTTGGCCGTAAAAGCAATGCCCGTTACCGACTTTTAACTAGAATACAATATTTCGGATCTTATTAACCAAACTTGGTCCAGAAAAAACTATTGCATTCCACATATTCATGCCAAGAATGCGCAAAGTTAGCTATTCCAATGTTAACTTTTTAATTCCTTCCAGCTACAATTTTTCACGGTATTGTGTGGAATAGGGCGCGTGTGGCGCAGTGGTTGGAGGCGCCACTGCGGCGCGCACGTGAAAATGCGCCCATGGCTCACCAAGCCTTCCATCCCTCCGGGGTCGGCAAATTGGTACCAGACTTGTCTGGGAGGATAGCAGCACTGGCTCGATACATCGGCCGGCCACCGCGAGTCATTGTAAAGGCCAGATATGCATTCAATCACCTCCAACGATGCTTAATGAAGTCGAATGCATGGCGCATCCCTCAGGGATTGATCAACGCCGAGAGCTTTATCCTTTTATCCTTTATTGTGTGGAATACCACTATCACGATAGATGAGAAACAGGCGATACGAAGGATCCGCATGGTGTGGTGGTGAATGCGTCAGCCCCCGGAAAGGGTAGTAGCGCGTTCGTTTCCCACCACAGACACCTGCGGTCCGGAGTTTTGCAAGTATCTCAGCATCACTATAGCTATCCAATCCATCATGGTGAAAGTTCAGGCCATTGGAACAAAGCCATTTCCTAAAATCGTTTACTGGCGTCAGACCAGTTGTTTAAGATTTTCCTATCAATTAGTTGTTGCACAAATGGTATTCGAGTTGTAAGAGACCCCCTGATCTGAGAACGAGAGAGAGAGAGAGAGAGAGAGAGAGAGAGAGAGAGAGGAAGTGAGAGAGGGAGAGAGGGAGGGAAGATGTTATTGTGCATAGGTGTTGTCGTACTAGAGAAACGCTGATTTTCAGCTGAAACATGTTTCGCGCGGACTTAACAGACCTTAGGTGGATTTTCTCGATATCATAACTGTTCTTTATTTCTATAATAACTTAGCCAGGATTTAAGAAGCAGATGGTCCCACCTGCCAAGCAATGAGCACCATGACAATCTTCATTTGAAATCAATTTGCCTTCCTAAAGTGTTCTGGTCATATCTGGCCAATGCGCACAACATCGTCAGCTCTACAGAATCTACTTTTCGTCGTAAATCACAACGTGATTAAGAGGCAGGCCGTTGTTGTTGAATAGGATGAGCATCACGTCCTTCATCATGAGGATGTGGCACCCACTTTCCGAGTATTCCTGATTCTTCGATATTTTGAAACCGACTACCTCTAGGCAATACTAACAGATTCGAGACCATGTTGGTTCTCGACGTGTGCTGCTAATTTCTTGATCCACGGAATAGTTGAGTTGGTGGGAACTTCTCATATGTGTAGAACAGACTATAATGGACGAGAAATTATCGTTATTAAAAAAACATTTCGGTCTCAAATACCGTAACGTGACGTGCTGAGTGAACACAAACACATAAAACTGTCGGTAAGGACAAAGGATAAATTATTCAAGTCATGAAAAAAAACAGAAGGTTCCCTAAACCCTATCTGTAGGACTTCGTTTTCATGACAGGACCATGCTAGCCGGACACTATTATTTGTTAAAATATGTTCACCAAGTACATGATGACTAGTTTATCAGGGTTTCAAACTGAGATGAGTCGACTAGAAGTTCGATGCATTGGTGGTCAATTTTCAGGATAGATCCCTTAAATATTCAGTATATAAGACTCTCACATGTTGTGATATGGCTTAAAAGTTGTTCTACTTCCGCGGTGTCACATCCTAGTATGCTGTTTTTCTCTTTTTTTTTTACTAATTTTTCTCCAGTAAAGTCAAGCTTAATTTTACAAACTGTCACCCACCTGAACTGCCGTATGGATGTAAATCATACTCTTCGATAATATACCAAGGTCATTAATAAAACGAAGATGAAAAACAAAATATCTGTATAAACAAATGCTTTTGTCCTCTTCGCCCCATTTACTTGCCCTATAATTTGAATGATTCAATTTTCTACTGTAATGCGATCTAGAACATGTTTGCCGAGGTTTGGAAGGTTCACAGAAGTGAGCTACCCTTCTCTATGGAATTGTGAGAAGATGGTAGAAGTAGGTAGTTAGATATATAGGGCACGGTGAGTGTTGCATATGACAAGACCCTCGTCATAGAAGAGTTAGAAACTGACCAACTACAGCTAAAAATGTCATTAGGCTTTTGTCTCTTGAATTACATCGCACGTTGCATGAAGGTTAGTGCGGCGCGCAAAAGATACCCTCATAAAGCATCGATTATGAGATAACTAACACCTTCTTGAGGCGTTTTATCAACGATCCAACAGGTGGTGAAAGTAATAATTTGTTCCAACGACATAAGGCTTACATTTGACTTGACAGACACAACAAAATGGGAAAAGCCTTATGTGAACTAGGACTGGCTAGATCCTTGTAGATACGAGGTGCTGATTAAATGCACATTAAAACTAGGAGACACACCTCTGAAACAACTTTAACAATGTACTTGCAAGGCAAGAAGTGGTTTCCTTGCTTTGTTGTGGATTCATGGTGAACGCGTTTTACATGGAAGTTGACCGTGATCGCGTCATGTTTCTCAGTTATTTGCTATCTTACGGTTGGAAGATACCCAGGAACGAACAGGTTTCACATCAAGTGCTACACTAACAAACAGCCACACATTTTCACTATGGCACTGAGTTCGCTCTCATCCTAAGTGGCATTTCCATGATGAATATATCGTACGCTTAGTAGGAACATCTATATGTAGTTCGTCGGTTGCTGAAATACTTTCGGTTAACATCACGCAGTCATCATCACCAATCCAGGTTCTTCATTAGTCCATTTCCAATTTAGTTCCAGTTTATCTATACTGCAGAGCATTTTCCTAACTGTTGAATTGTTAAGGGAGACTACCGCATAAATACAAGTTGGTTGTTCCGGGGAATCATGAATTGGGATTCGAAGACGGTGAGGCGATGAATGAGAAGCTATTAGCAGGGCTGAGCATGCTTGGAATAAATAAAGCCTACGAATTGCTCAGTAACTGCACGTATCTATGCGATCGGAGCGTTGAGGTTGGTGATTTAACCCAACTAGAGGCGATTCGAACGGTTCCGTTCAATGATAATCAGAAGTTCTGCATAAAATCACTGCTAGACTGGGTAAGAAACATGAAAGCACTCACTGAAGAAAACTCATGTAATCTTTTCTAAGCTTCTTTTAAAGTCGCCAATTTTGTTCCTTAAGTACATTCACTTGAAATACAGCCAATAATAATTGTCCATCTAACGTAACAGCAATCCTCACAAAATAGATGAGATTAACTAAAATCGAAACCTCGTATTAAACGAAAAACCAGAATTCTCTATTATATAAAAGGATCCTATGCTAAAAATTCGACACGAACATCAGCTAAATAAAGTTTTCAAGGTGTACGGTATAAAAATCTATGGAGCACCATGGCACTCAATGCCCGGGTACTCATTTTATCGCCCACGAGGACAGAAGATCCTCCACAAATGGAATCAAATTCCGGCAAAAACCGACATACTGATAACTCACATACCGCCTTTGGGTGTGTTTATACTCGTTTTTGCATTTCTACTTTTGAAAAATGGTTTTAATGACATAGCATGGATGTCCAACATGTAAACTCGCACTCTGTTGTATATGAGAGTATTCGATCATTTCCACGCCATTAACTTTCAAAGCAACTAGAAAAGAAATCTTTATGGCGCAAAGACTACTCTTTTTGAGGAATCCATGTGGGTCACTCCTAGGATTTCTAGGCCACGGTGATTTCAATTCATGGAACAAAATGGATGGTATTCTTGCCGGAGACGTCGAATTGCTGAACTCGGTTGAACAGCGCATCATGCCAAAATATCACGTCTTCGGCCATGTACATCAGGTAGCTTCAATTACTGTAATAATACTGTACATGTTATAATATCTGGACAATTCTCAGATGCATGGTGCAACCACCAATGGCACTACGACGTTCATCAACGCTTCGTTATGTGATCACAAACTACGCAGCGCTTACGATCCTATAATTTTCGATCTGCCTCTACCAAGCGGTGTAACTAAATAAATGATCTTAAAGTGGTGATGAAAATAAAGGCACAGGAATCCTGAATAACACTGCAGCTCCTTTCAATATAAAGAATAAAATACTGGGTGATCGTAGCGCAATGGCTAGACATGTTCAACAATATAAAAGTGCTCTTAGGCTCTATCCAGCGCCAAGAGCTGAACAAGCTTTTCTCACTCATCCTGATCTGACAGAATACAAAAGCGCCGAGTTGATACATCAATATTCAGGACACCGTATGTGTCAAATATGCATTCAATCAGCTGAACAAAAATCGAATAATTCCAAAACCATTGTTGCTGATCCACTGATAAGTTTATGTAGGCATTTATTAACAAGATACTAACATATAAAGGGTAACGTTGGTAGACGTTCGCTGCTCGTGTAGCGCACAGTTAGAGGCGCTCTGCAGTACACAAGTAATCCTTGGTCAGATTCCACGTCCTGGGCAAGCTAAACTTTCACTCTAACCTTGGCATGTAAAGCAATACTAGACATGCCCGGGGAGATGGGAACACCAATGCGATGCATCAGTGGGATCTTAGAAGTCAGTTCATAGGGGAAACATGCAATAAACCACTTTTATCCTGCACCGTATTGCAAACGATGTCGAATCACTTGTCGTCCCTAAAGGATTGACCAACGCCAAAGGCTTTATTCCTTTTCGCCTTACGAACACACTATATTGGTGAACGAGGCCTTTAACACTTAGTTAAATTCAAAGTTTGAGAAGTACACCACTATCGCAAAAGAAAGTAGAAAGATGGAAATTTTTGCGCCACATCTTCAAACAACATAGAAACATGGAAAATCCGCATCATCCGGGTTAGTGTTAATACACTTCAGCAAAGTGGTTCACCTTGAGAATCCAGTCGTTTCTTCATGTATTCTCAAACATTTAGGTAAAATCATATTGGGACACCATATGACACAACATAATTGAGGTGTCTACAGCAGCACTTCATCCTGAAGATTTCGAAGGATCCTAGCTATCATTATATTTAGGCATGAATGATATCCTTAGTGTTCCCAACAAAATGCCTAAGGATTCCTGTACCACCTCGACATTAATAGAACGAACTAACACACTTATGGCAAGAATCTCATTACAACCCCAACAGTTATGGAACCGCAAAGAAATTCATGCTAATATTCGCTGCAGTTCCATACTTTCATGCGATAGTTGAACTCGAAATGAACTAAAAGCCGAAATGTACCAGCAACCACTCAGGAATCCTAGTGATAACATTGTAAACCTTGGTTCCACTGCTCAACAACGGTCGGTGATTTCTACGACGATGATCTGGGAAAACCATTGCGACTTCGTCTCGATATTCAGAAAAAGCTCATACTCAAACAAAACAGTGTCAGTTTAATGGCAAATGTGCTGGGTTGCTCACAAATCTTAGTGGAGACGTATACTTACACCAAAAACGCGAATTTTTAAATTAATTTCTTCCAAACGGGTTTTCAGAAATGTAGGACGCTTACTTCAGCCTCCTTCAATCTAAGACTATTTTCATCATTTCTCCATAGATAATGCTGATAACAAAAAACAGTTAGTGCTCATACATCATTCAGGTCATGCTTATTTCACAGTCTGTTTCTCAGTTGGTAGGTGATGAATATTTAATCTTAGCCTTGTTCGTGATCTTTACCACAGTGAAAGGATCCGTCTACCATCTCCCTAGATTTGCAACTAGACTCAAGTTGTAGAATATTTGAAGAGTCTCGTAAGGAAGTAGTAGTTGAAATATAACGAATGCGCTAATCTATTCATTACAGTACCCATGGGTTGTACTCATAGCAAGAAAAACTCGAAAATTTCTTCAGAAAAGTCACATTCAGTGCTTGATGTAAGTTCACCAAATTGAAATAAATCAGCGCAACGAAGACTACTTATTGATTTATCTGAAACAACTTGCAGAGATCCAATGTTTGCGCGGTTACCGTTCAGTAAGTTTAATAATAAGCTTTTAAAATCTTCAGCAACTAGGTTATTACCATCTAAAGCGATACAAAAAACTTCGCTAAGGTTTTTGTGTATAAATCAACGTGACCGTTCCCTACCACTTTCCCATCTCGTATTCCAACGACAATGCATTACTAGTTAGTGTTAAGTTGAAGCTAATAATGTTCCAATTTCTGAAAATGCGATGATACCAAAAATGCAGGAACACTGAGTCCTCAAGCTTGGAGAACCCCACACAACGTTCCACAAAGGAGAAGAAATATGTTCCAAAACAAAAGGCGACAACATCGAGCCGTAAGAGACGTCTTGATATAGATAGAGAAAAAATTCTCACGTTCACACAGCTTAGAGCGATGTAAGAAAATCATCACAACAAGATATGTGTAGTGGTAAGAAAGGAATGAGAAAGATTGGTATCAGCATCAATAAATGCGTACTGGACTAATCATCGGACCAGTATCTCAAAATACGTTGATGTTGCGACTTGGTTGAATGTGTTTCACCACCTTACCATCCTGACATATCAGCTGTATCCCAAAAAAACTTGTTCAGCCGGTTTTGCTCCCCGTAATTAAAGCAATCAGTTCGAAAAGTTATTAAATGTCTCTTTTCTCTTCTCTGACGCAACAGACCATTCTTCAATGGACCTTTTTGCGCGTAAAATGTACAACTATAGAAAACTTAGCATATGGGTATAGTGGATATTCTCTTGCGAATGAAGAACCAAACACTTGCAAGACGAAGAAGAGATGCGAATTTGGTGGCTCCGAATCCTTCGACTAACCTAAGTGGTTCAGTTTTGCTTCGCAAACCGAGTAAAAGTAGAATAGACCGACTTAAAAGTAGAGACCTCGGGAAACTTAGGCTCTAAAAAATCACACTTTCATTCTTCTCTGCAGATCATAATATCAACAAGGAGAATGAAGTCGTCGAATCGCGACCGCGTCTAGAAAAAGTTCGAACGGGCGCAGCGGAGAAAGCACAACATCCATCACCATGTCCTGACACACATGAAGTTGTTCGCGAAGCTGCCCCAGAGGCTGCACGAGAAGTTGTTCTACAAGCTGCGAAAGAGGCAGCAAAGGAAGCACGTAGGGAGCGAAGGAAGAGGGAAGAACGACAAAGGAGTAGACATCAGCCTCGTAAGTGAAGTTTCTACTTTACGACAATTTAGTCACTTGTAACACAATGTTAAGTCGATAAATGCAAAATAAATTAACGTAAGTGTATCAGTAAAAAATGTAGTAAAGTATTCAGTCAAACCTTCTCAGAAACATTCCCGAATTTCAGCACCAGCAATCACATTTTGGGATGAAGAGGACCATGAATATATTGTCCGAAATAATGCGCAACGTAATCAACGGTAAGTAGAAATAATTAACGATGCGTAGTTTCCAGCACCAGCATGAATCGTCTTCTTTTATTATATCCTTTAATCCTTTTATATTTACTCTTGTACTCCCGATTTTGGGGCGCCTAGAACAGTGACAGTGACGCCTATCACCATGGTCGCGGTGCTGGTTCGATCGCGTCCCAGGCTTATCAAACTTCTCATACCTCCGCGATGGAGAAATTGGTACCGGACTTGTCCAGGAAAACACCGCTCCCTGCAGTCCAATTGGGAACGCAATAGTCCAGCTATCCACGGATCTCCCCAATATGAGGGATCTCGAGCCGGTTA
Source organism: Angiostrongylus cantonensis (assembly GCA_009735665.1). Lineage (NCBI taxonomy): Eukaryota > Metazoa > Nematoda > Chromadorea > Rhabditida > Metastrongylidae > Angiostrongylus > Angiostrongylus cantonensis. The sequence continues at coordinate 63,790 of MQTX01000353.1, forward strand.
GTCGCGAGGTTACGTGGCGCGTCCCCAGGTGGCGGATAGGAGGTTAACCGCGGACCAAAAGCGACCTTTGCTTCCCTGAGACGCAGGTGGATCCAGGGGATGGACTCCCTCTTTCTGCTGCGCCAATTTGGCACATACTTTCTGTATTTGCTAGGCGTATTCATGCATGCGTGTGTGGGTGGGTGCGTTCTCGCTTCATACGGATTGTATTCTACGAATCAATTCCGCCAAAAGCCTGCAATCATGTGACAGGTAAGTATATGGGAGACGGTTAGGAGCCGCCTTTAACAAATAAGCTCCATGTCCGCTTTGGGAGACCCTGCCAAACTACGCGTGAGTATAACCAGCCCCCACGTTCAGAGCCCAGCAAGCTATTCGTGGGTATCAAATATGCTAAACACAGTAAAAAAAACGGGCCCCATTCCCCTGACCACAAAAGAGCCCCCAATCGTAGTCCCAGAACCACCACAAACTGGGACTTATTCAACTCATTAGTCGGCTACTGGGAAGATGCCTTTGTCGATAACATCGAAGAAGAATACGACCACCTCATTCAACACCTTCACGTTAGCTCCATGAAAGCTGAGAGTTCGAAAGTCACCAAGAGACATCTATCTCCAAAAACACTCGAGCTGATACGCCAGCGTGAAATCGTAACTAAAGCGAACTAACGTCCGAGCTTGCGAAACAATGAAGACTGGCGATAAAAGAAGATCTTAAAGAGAGAAAAGCAGCAGTAATGGTCGAAGCTGCAGAGGCAGCGAAAAGTATTCGCAACTAAAGCGCACATACACCTTAATAGAGGACTCGGATGCAAGCAAGAATGATAACGTACGACGTCATCGGCCTGGCCGAGACGAGACGACGCCACCCATTCAACGCTGTCGATGACACTGGAGAAGAACTGTTCCTCGGAACATGCGACAGTAGAGGCCCATCTACGAGGACGGAGAAGAACTTTTTCTCGAAACATGTGATAGTAGAGGAGTCGGCGTTTTCGTCAACACGAATTTGTCCATTAACATCGATTCATCCGAACAACTTACAACCCGAATCGGACGTTTACGGTTAAAAAGATGTGGATCAACACCGCCTTTGACAATCTTCGTCGTTTACGCGCCAACATCAAACTATGACGAAGAAGAAGTCGAAGCGTTCTACATGGACTTGGAGAGGTTCTACAGAGAAGACCATACATTCTTCAAGGTCATCATTGGAAATTTCAATGCCAAGATCGGACCAAGAAGATCGTCTGAGGAACGTCACATTGGGACCCACGGATTAGAATGGAACGAACAGGGTGAGCTGCTCTGTGAGCTTATCATGGCGACCAAAACCATCCATGGTAACTCCCAACTCCAGAAGCCTCACCGTCAACGATGGACGTGGGAATCTCCCAATGGAGAGTACCATAACGAAATGGATCATATCATAGTAAATAGGAAGTTCTGCCTAACCGATGTCGCTGTTGTCCCAAAATTTTACACGGGATCAGACCACCGTCTCCTTCGTGCAAGATTTTATTTTTCATGGAAAGGAGAAAAAGCCGCAAAATTCAAAAACCGTAGTCCCAGAACCACCACAAACTGGGACTTATTCAACTCATTAGTCGGCTACTGGGAAGATGCCTTTGTCGATAACATCGAAGAAGAATACGACCACCTCATTCAACACCTTCACGTTAGCTCCATGAAAGCTGAGAGTTCGAAAGTCACCAAGAGACATCTATCTCCAAAAACACTCGAGCTGATACGCCAGCGTGAAATCGTACGAGCTGCAGGCAACCGCGAACTAACGTCCGAGCTTGCGAAACAATGCAGACAGGTCTATCTAGGTCGGGAAATCAACATGATGAACGACTTAGTTCCAGAGTTGAGCAGGAGGAAACGAGGGACTTGGGGAGCCTGCAAGAGCATCGAGGATGTGGTGAAGAGAATAAAGAACGTCCGACTCCGTGCTCATCTTTTCGACTCAACGGTACTTCCTGCCTCATGTATGTTTCATTAATCTGGTTGCTGCGTTGGCAGGATGAAAGATCACTCAGCGTTATCGAACGCGCAGTCGAAAGGACGATGCTAGGAGTATCCCGTTTCACACAAGTAAGGGATGGGATCCGAAGCTCCGACCTACGTCAACGATCGGAAATCAAAGATGCCGTTCTATACGTCAAACAGTCGAAGTCGAAGATGAGGTGAGCCGGGCACGTAATGCGTATGCACACAACCGATGGACCACAGCCGTTAGTGACTGGATTCCTCGGGAGGTTAAACGCACTGCAGGAAGACAACCGAGCCCATGTTCAGACGTCTTCACGAAAACCCTAGAAGAAAGGTATGATACTCCATGTGTCCCTAGAGCGAGCAGAACTTAGTGGACCGCTCTTGCATGCGACAGAGAAAAAGGAAGATTTACTGGCGCCCATTCGGTTCACTCGAAGATCAGCGAAACTACAGATGATAGAGGTGATAAAATTTTTATGGCAGGGTATTCTGCGAGATCAACCAAAACGATGCTGAGATATTTGCAAAACTTCAGGCTGTGCCACGTAGGCCTAGCTATGCAGTATGTTATGCACGAGCCCCAGGAAAGTAAGATTGTGGTTCGATCTAGCTCCGAACCCAAGTTATATATATCCTATATAGGGGCAATATCCCAGCATCGTTGTGGTTGAATCCTGGGATAGTAGGGCAAGATCGTTCCCAATTAGATTGAAGGAATGGATTGGGCGCAGGAAGGTACGGTACCAATTTCCCGACTCCGGAGGGATGAAAGACTTGGTTGGCGGTGAGGAACAATCACCGTATTCGTAATTAACGGCATCACCAACACTGCGCTAGCAGTTCTCATCAAATGAAAAGGGTTTGCCAGTGTAAGGTCAAGATATTTTGTCAAAAATTTCTTTCTGCGATAGCCTATCGCCCATATGGAACAGTCAGTGTAACTAGAACAGCGTTGGGGAAGGTCAACACTGATTTAGAATAAAGCAGTTTCTTATACACGCACTTATGTTTGGCTTCAGGCTGTTTCACGGAAAATGTTTCAGCCACACGTTTTCCACGCCACCTTTGCTTTGCTGATGATATCGTTCTTATAACACCAGACATTAGCCAAGCGGAACGTATGCTTGCGGACTTTGATAAAGCGTGTGGAAAGATTGGTCTTCGACTAAATCTCAAGAAAACGATGTTCATGAAGAACGGATTGGTTTCGTTTGCCCCATTCACGCTCAACGGAACGAATATCTCCGAATGCTCCAGTTATGTCTATCTAGGTGGGGAAATCAATATGATGAACGACTTAGCTCCACAGCTGAGCTGAAGGAAACGAGCGGCTTGGTGAGCTTTCAAGAGCATCGAGGATGTAGTGAAGAGAACAAAGAACACCCGACTCCGTGCCCACCTTTTCGACTCAACGGTTCTTCCTGCCCTAACGTATGCGTCAGAAACCTGGTCGCTACGTAAGCAGGATGAAAGATCACTCAGCGTTATCGAACGCGCAGTCGAAAGGACGATGCTAGGAGTACCCCGTTTCACACAAGTAAGTGATGGGATCCGAAGCTCCGACCTGCATCAACGATCAAAAATCAAAGATGCCGTTCTACACGCCAAACAGTCGAAGGTAAGGTGGACCGGACACGAAATGCGTATGAATGATAACCGATGGACAAGGGCTGTTAGTGACTGGATTCCTCGGGATGTCAAATGCACTGCAGGAAGACCACCGACCCGATGGTCAGAGTTCTCCACGAAAAGCCTAGAAGAAAGATGCTCGACGAGTCCCTAAAGCGAGGAGAACCCACTGGGCTACTCTTGCACGCGATAGGGAAAAATGGAGGATTTACTGGCGCCCCGTCGAGTCACTCGACGATCACCGGGACTACAGGTGACAGGTGATAGCCCAGCTATCTCATAACTCCAGAGAAAATCGACCCGACCAACATTCTACGACATCGAAAATGAAATTAAAATCCTCAAGCAGTAGCTGAAGCTACATGTAAAAGTTGAAAGACCTTCGTAGATGATGAATGCAAGGAAACGAATCGAATGTGAGTTCTCAGATCCCCAGAGTAGACGTGAAAATTGGTCATATAAAAATAAATAAGAAAATAGATTTCCAATTTTGACTTCACCGCTAAGTGTCATGATGGGTGTCCAACCAAAAGAACATTATTCATTTTCATTCGAAATTTGGCCTGCATTTGTAAAAAGAGTGGCTACCACAAGAGGGTGTGTACTAAACCTTCAAGTGAAATTTCAATTTGAGGCCCGAAATCTAGGAAGATCTCCTAACTTCTGTTTTTGGCAATCTCTCGATCATCAGCATCAGAATTCCTTTTTGGAATAAACTTGCTTGCCAACACAGCCACTAGTGGCAATCATTAGTTTTTAACACTGTCAAATCCACATGTAACTTAAAAAGAGAAATTCGCACCAACAACAAAGACTTTCTCCTACTTACTTGGCTAATTGGGTGGCCGATTCTCATTAGTTGTGCGGGTTCTAGCATAATTTAAATTCTCCGGAGACTTGCTGATTTAGCCATTGTGGTTCGCTGAAGTCCATAGGACAGTCTGGCCAAAGTCTGCCCCAGGTCATAACAACAGACAGTCGCCAGCCTTGTGGACCAGAGGGTGATTTGCCACCATGCGAGTAATTTGATACTAGGATGGAGGTGTTTCCTGGCATTAGTTTACTCTTAACTGGGTTCCTGATGGAAATGCAGGACCCTTTCTCAGTCTAGGAGGCTCAACTGCTGGGATGAAACCCTCTCTATACTTCACAACCCACCACCTAGAAACACCTAGCCACGATGAGGCAGTAAACCATTGGAAGGAATGACTTTCTCAGTGAACATAAATATTTCTTTAAGGAATAAATAAGAAACGTTTGTTTTGTCTTCAACTAATCTTTGTTTTCTAGAAGACTGCATGCGATGCAAGATCGCGATGAAGCGGATGATACCCTTTTCGAAATTCCAATTCGCATGCCAGAAGTTGATTTCACACGACAAACGACAGTCATCAGTTGATCAACTCAGCTTATTGCCTCTCGGTTTTGTTCTTATCATGATAAAGACCTCTCATAATTCTGTGCGAGTGCGCGCATAACGCAGGGAACGGCGGCGCCCTACAATACACCGAGATCGATTCGCGCGCCCCACGCCCACCAAGCCCTCCATTTCTCCAAGGTCAGCAAATCGGTATCAGACTTGTCTGGGAGGAGAGTAGCACTCGCTCGATACATCGGTAAGCCACCATGAGTCTGTAAAAGCCAGGTAAACACTCAATCACCTCCAAAGATGCTTAATGAAGGCGAATACATGGCGCATCCCACAGGGATAGACCAACACCGAAAGCTTTATCCTTTTATTTTTATGCAAACACAAAACAAATCGAACAACTGAGACGTATGTCCTCTATTTACTGCTCATTAGAAGAGCGAAGTCATATTACGAAGTAATCTGGCCTGGAAAGGCATCAGGACGATTCTTCCTCATCAAGAATTGCATTTTCCGGTTCATGTCCTCATTAAATATCGCAGAAGATGCTTCTATGGAAAGCTGGTTTCGTTGCATGTAGGGCTTTTGGTAGTACTGAGTTCGACGAATAATCTTCAGTAACCCTTCCGCATCCATCAACCTATTTGTAAGACAATTCGTCTAGTATACTCGAGATCGATAATAAACATAACATGATCTAGGTGAGAGAACGGTCTTTGGTCGAAAGAAAAACGCTAGCCGCTACTGAAATAACTTCGTCCCATTATTTGTAATTTAGAAGACTCCATGAGGTTTTGCCGAACAAAGGCATAATGAGACCTTCACGCTTTCGCCATAATATATCCTACGCAGTGAATCTACTTCAAGAATAACGGAAAAAGTACATGTTTACTAGAACAACTAAATTTTACCATTGCTTTGTTAGCGAACAGATTTACAAAGATCTTTAAGTGAAGTGTGATTTCAGCAAAATTGGGAACCTCAACCTAATCATATTCAAGAATCGGGACAATATCAACATGAGATATCTCATAGTTATTACCTGTTCAACAGGCTAAATGCAGAGTCTACGTCATTGTTTTTCACCAGAACTGTTCTTGTTGCAAACCGAGGATGCGCATTCCAGATACCTACAACTGTCCTCGTAACATAAACGTTAAAACTTTAATGTCAGTGCTTTCAAGTCCAAAACATTTCCAAAGAACCAGACAATGTTCAAATTAAACGACGAGAAACTAAGGAGGGTCAAATCTACATTTCAAAATTTCTGTACAGTGAAGAAGCTTCCCCTTAACTCCCCATCACTCAGCAAAATATGTTAAGATTTGCAATTTTAAAGAGACCCATAGCAAATTAGATGAAAAACGCTATAATTAGGGATCACCTAAAGTCTGAAACAACTAATACGAAGATGGGGATAACATCTTCCTACCGTCGAAGAGTTTAACCGCAAATGGCTGAGTTAATGTTCCACGCCAACGTCGAACCATGTAAAAACCAACTTGACCTGGAAATATTTTGATGATTCTACACTGAAAATCCTCAATTAATTGTACTGCAAAGAAGAATAACTTGAAACAAAGCCTAACACTTTTAGGATCTACAAAGCCTCCATCGCGACATAAAACGAAGATAAAACGCAAGGTTTTATTTTCACTCACGTACCAAAGTTGTTTTTCCGTAAATGCGATCGAATTTACTAGTTATACGCCATGGGAAGCAATACCGTATCCATTTAGTGAGAGTAACATCTTTTGAAACGCAAAGGCTTCTGGTGTATTCAAATGGTGCGGAGCTAAATTCTATACGCGTGCTACCAAAGGGTTTAAGGAGGAAGAGTTCATTATGGGATTCTTTGCTTAATACTGTTATTATTCACTGAATTGCAATAGAACACGTTCCGGGACCTATTTTCGTAGCGTTTGTTTCGCTTTTGATCAGCAGTTGTATCAATTTTCAAATGAAAAGTAGATTCATTAATGTTAAAGCCATTACTCATTTTAGATTTTTAGTGCCGAGAATGTCTCAGCCAACCCAGAAACCAGGAATCGGAAAACACAAGAGGTGCTCGTTTCACCGATTCATTTACCACAGCTAATTTTTTATTAGTTTTGCTTTAATCGTACCTTCTGATACTTTCAGTCGTGGACCTGATTTTATTTGCAAGCCTCGTTTTCGAAACACTCTACCGGATCTTCCATTTCCTGGCAAATTTCTACCATGTCCTTTCGTCGAGTTGGAGCGGTAAGGAATCTTGTGCAATTTTCCAGTCTTTTAGATGTTTTTTCTACACTTCGTTTGGTTTGCGCCTCCCAACGGTTTACCGTCATCGTGGCTGGGAGGTGTTTCTGGGTGTCGGGCTGCGATCTACAACGTGGTGGTTCGTCCACCGGCGGGGTCGCCCAAACTGGGAAGAAGTCCGGCGTTTCCAACATAAAGCTCAGCTAAGAATAAACTGATGCCAAGATCCGTCACCGTCCTGGTACCAAACCACTCGCATGGTGGCAAATCTCGGTCTGATCTACGAGGGCGGCTACTGCCTGTTGTGGTCGCGACCTGGAGGACTTTGGTTGGGGTGACCTCAGTACTCCAAGAAACCATAATGGATAAACGAGCAAAACTCCAGAAAAATAGAAGTTATCTTGGGACCCACACAACCACTGACAAAGAGCTAACCAAGTATCCAACTAAGTAAGTACTTCGTTTCTTAACTTCAAATCGTTTTGTGCTCTAAATGATTCCGGTGTCTAGTGTATTGCCTCATTCTCCGTTTTTATAGTTCACATCCTTTTGGCTGTTCATTTTCTTTATGGCATTAACTGTCAGGTTCATTGACTATAAACCAACTTCGTTGGAAATGGAATACAAATTCGAAGTTCAGTGCGAGATGGATATGGGCTTGAACTTGGATCTGATCGATCCAAATACATACAAAGTTGATCCAAATGTGGAAATTCAGGTGCGTTTGCAAGTTCTGTCATTTCAGATTTTGCTGCCTTATTATTTCATATTACTTGCTGAATTTTTCTGTTGGGTCGAAGTTTTATAGCACAATTAAAATATTGAAAGCCTAGATGTTTGTTTTGCAGTTGAATGAAAAAGACAGCATCCTTTTAGAAGACGAGGATTCAAATGCCAAGCAAATGAAGAGGTGAGAATATTGAGTGCCTGAACATTCATTACTGAACAAAATCTTACTTTCTTCACGGGATACTTGGATGGCCTATCCTCACTAGTTGTGCGGAGGGGAATCCAGCTTGATCTCCTTTTTCTGGGACTTTTGCTGGTTTAGTCATTATGCTTTCCTGGAGTCTCGAGGTCGGCCAGGGTCTGCTTCAGGTCGTCAGGACCACAGGCAGTTGCCGCCCGTGTGCATCAGAGCGAGATTTGCCACCATGCGACTAGTTTTATACCAGGACGGTGGTGGGTCTTGGTATTGGTTTTCTCTTAGCTGGGCTTCCTGATGGAAGCGCTGGGCTCTTCAGCTTGGGACGTCTTGCCTGAGGGATGAATACCTCCACTGTATATTGTTGCTCGACAGCCAGGAACACCTTTCAGCCACGATGAGGCGGCAAACCGTTGGGAGGATTGTGAAAAATCTATGTAAAGGAAGTTGAAGAATACAAATATGATTGGTTATTATCACGTTGTGGAACAAATATAGAGCGTCAGTATCCAAAGGTTCCTATTTGAATTAGAGGATGGGGAATCATTTCCATAAATATTTTGTGGAAAACCTTGTTGTCTAATTGAATTTTTAGGGTTACATGTACTGCTTTTAGTCCTCTGAGTGCTAAATTTTTAGTGTCTTTGCGAGAAATTCCAAAAGTCGTTTAGGTCTGCTCAACATTCTAAGGTTGTTCCTTGGATGCGAAAAACGCAATACATCTCTTCTGAATTTAATAGGTTTGGTATTGCTGCAGATAGGTGGGTTGCATAAATTCCTGAATTTCTATCTTGGAGCATATTTTCGGTGTGGAGGTGAGATTCCAGTGGATGTTTGCAGGCAAGAGATTAAAGTTGGATACAATCTGACGAAAAACAAGGAGAACTTGAACATTTTCCGTGACCGTCAGAGCCAAATTAATCTCATAAAGAAATCATTCGAAGAAGTAAGTTGTATGGACGTTCGACGTTAATGTTTTCGCTATGCATTCAAGTTTCTTGTTGTTCCAGTCCAAAGCGCCCATACGTAAACATTTCACAAAGAAGGGTGTCACTGCCATCGAAGAAATTCCTATTTTGCCAGATTTTGAGGTGTTTTTGAAGAATAATTTTTTCCTTGTTTTTTGTGGCCATTTCTAGTTATTTGTCCTCAAAATCTACGTAGGAAAGTGTTTTTTGCTTCTCATTTGCTTGAAATTTCTAGTTATGGAAATTCCCATTCGCTTTGGTACAATTCGATGCAGATCCGTCACCAGTAGGATTTACACCTGAGCTTCGTGATAGCATGGTCACCCAGAGTCACATTAAGTGAGATATTGGTCCGTTTTTGCCTCTTACCTAGCTTCGACCATAAACTACGACCACTACAGAGGAATGCAAGATGATGACGGTGAACAATTCGTCGCTTACTTTCTCCCTACCGTTGAAACTTTGCAGAAGAAGCTTAGTGACAAGGAAGAAGGACGACGTTTTACTGAGGATACCATGTAAGTCTGGTAGTGTCTTTCCTTCTTTTCCTTTTATATTTCGGGATGGTCTTGTTACGATTCAACATTAACTGTTTCATATATGAATACGTGTTGAATCGTGAGTACACCTGGACGGTGAAGAACAAAAACACGAAGGGCTTTGAACGGGACAATTTCTTCGTCTATTACAAGGATGGGTGGTTTCACTACAACGAGCTTGAAACAAAAGTGCGACTCGTTCGGCGACGTCGTCCAGTTCATGAGAAGGTAGGTACCATTATGCCTTCTATTCAGAGTTTCTATTCCGTGTTGTAAACGCGCGGATAAAAAAGGGTTGAAGCTCTGGGCGTTGTTCAATCCCTAAGGGATGCGTCAAACATTCGGTTTCATTAAGCATCGTTGGAGGTGATTGAATACATATCCGGCCTCTACAATGACTCGCGGTGCCTACTGATGTATCGAGCCAATGTAGCTATCCTCCCAGATCAGTCTGCTACTAATTTGCCGAACCCGGAGGGTTGAAAGGCTTGGTTGGCCATGGGCACGGGATCGATACCACGTGTGTGTCCACTGCGCCACACAGGCCTCCACTTAGCATCTTTTTATTGTGCTCCAACATTGTTTTCATTACATGTTTATTACGGTTTCGACCTTTGAGACATTTACGAAATTGGGGGGACGTTACATTTCACATATTTCTAGCCCAACACACGTTTGCATGTCACCTATACGGATCCTTCGGAAGCAGAAATTCAACAAATGACCGCTAGAATCAACTCGTTGCTGAAGGATTGCGATTCGGATGACGAAATTGGTTAGTTAGTTTTTCTGGTGTTCTTCTCACCGTTTACTTCTCAAGATTTTGTATCCTTGCTTTTCTTTACATGGATTTTTATAGCCGCGTGTTCTTTAACTATTACTGTGTAAAGCCATGCAAGTTCTTCCCACCTCATGTGCGTTATACTCTACTTGCCCTTCACTTGCCTTCAGTTGTTTACCTTTGTCTTCATCATGATCTTTCTTTCTTTCTTACCCGAGGCAGTGAAAAAGAACTATATTGTTTGAATTTATTGTAGGATCCGTCTATGCAGACTCCATGCCTTCTAAATGCATATATCTTTATTTTCTTTAGTTTCCATGAGAAGTACGTACTTGAAGGAAAAGGCGAACTACAGTACTCATTCTGTTGGCTCTACACCTAATTTCTTTTCTAGAATCTCGAGGTAGCTGTTCTAGTTTGTTATTCCTCGATGTGGATTGCTCGATCGCAGAGTCTAGCCGATATGTGATCAGTTTCATTCCAGAAGTGTAACGATTCCTGGCACGGGCTGTGTCCCAATTAGCTTAACGTTTTTCCAATATTCTGTATTTTTCCCTTATTCAGTGCCCAGATCTCATTTACAGTTTTTAGTGATTTATTAATACTAGAGTGTGCCCCTATCCACTTTTTCAATTTTTCTCACTTTATTAAAGTTTCTGCCTTCATCTGTATCGCCTGCAGTTCCGCTGATCGTCGAGTGACTCGAGCGGGCGCCAGTAAATCCTCCATTTTTCCCTGTCGCGTGCAAGAGTAGCCCAGTGGGTTCTGCTTTCTTTAGGGACTCATCCAGCATCATATCTTTCGTCTAGGCTTTCGTAAAGAATTCTGACCATCGGGTCGGTGGTCTTCCTGCAATACGTTTGACATCCCGAGGAATCCAGTCACTAACAGCCCTTCTCCATCGGTTATCATACATACGCATTACGTGTCCGGCCCACCTTATCTTCGACTATTTGGCGTGTAGAACGGCATCTTTGATTTTCGATCGGACGTATGTCGGAGCTTCGGATCCCATCCCTTACTTGTGTGAAATGGGTTACTCCTAGCATCGTCCTTTCGACTGCGCGTTCGATAACGCTGAGTGATTTTTCATCTTGCTTACGTAGCGACCTGGTTTCTGACGCATACGTTAGGGCAGGAAGAACCGTTGAGTCGAAAAGGTGGGCATGGAGTCGGGTGTTTTTTGTTCTCCTTGCTACATCCTCGATGCTCTCGAAAGCTCCCCAAGCCGCTCTTTTCCCTCTGCTGAGCTCTGGAACTAGGTCGTTCATCGTATTGATTTACCGACCTAGGTAGAAGTTTCTGCTTTATAAGTAATAAATGAGGCAATCAATTTTTAGATAAACCATCGGATAAGTCCGATAGTGATGGCGGAGAATCCAATAAGAAGTCAGCTTCTGGCGGCTCAGACGACTCAAATAATGAAAGCGTTCCGGTAACTGTTCTTCTTTCCCAAGATTTAATGTTTAGAATCATCGAGAAATTGCCTAAAGTACTATTAGGTTTTGAACTTTTAGTTACGTTACTGTCATGGTCTTACAAATTTTAGCGTCTAGCTATTAATTTGTTTTATTTTACTTTTCCACTTTAGGATGGTAGTTCGGACAACGAAAAGGCTGATGAGAGCGATGATGAAGTAACTGAAGTTGAACATAATACAGGTGGTGGCGAGAAAGAAAGTACAGATGAAAGTGATTAAAGGTAAATGCAAACGAACCATAAATAGCAAAAGCACTTTATTATAACTTATTTGAAAAGTAGCAGATATTTTGTGCTCTCTCGTCGATTTATCCTTTCTTAGATTTTTCTTCCTTTGCTGCCTTTTCCTTCGATTCTTTACCGGTATCTGCCGCGGCCTTTCTTCCTGTTTGTCTTACCACTGAGATTGAAAGTTTCAGATCTCGTTTTGTGAAAATTTTTTCTGCGCTTTCGTTGTCTTTGTTCTAAAAAGAAAGAGAACTGTAGCGTGTGATTCACTGACTAACTAGTGTTCTACCCTTAGCAAGACTCAGAACAGTTCTTGTTTAACCATCTGAGATAAAGCATCTTACGCTGTTAGTTCACTTAATGAATGCAAAAGCCTTTTTTTTTTTAAAAATTCTGCTCTCCACTACACTGTGTGCGGGCGCTTGTAGCGCAGTTTTTAGAGGCACCCTTGAATACACTTGGGATCGATCACTGCACACCAGGCTCACCTAGCCTTCCATTCCTCTGGGTTCGGCAAATTGGTAACAGTGTCATCTGGGAGGATAGCAGCTTTGGCTCGGTGCATCGGTAGTCCACTGTGAGGCATTGTAAAGACTAGATGTGCATTCAGTCACCTCCAAACGATGCTTAATGAAGTCGAGTGAGTGGCCCATCCCAAAAGGATTGATCCCAAAAGGACGCCGAGAGCTTTATCCTTCTTATCGTTAACTACGCTGTGTTGTTGCCAAAACTTACGGGAGCGGAAACGATGACTATCTTATCCATTTTTATCGGGGCCGCTTGACGAAGTACAGTGATGTTTATGGACTGGCCTGGTTTTACGTTGGAATAAACCGGATATACCCTGAAATAATTTGCTTATAACAGCTAATATTGCTGGCCTTCTGGACTGTCGTGTACTTTCAATCCCTTCCTAGACCTAGCTCTCCTATAGTTGTATGAAATTTTACCTGAATATTTTGTTATCAGATGACTTTATTTTAATGGCTTGCGTTGTTTCTGTGCAGTTGGTCACAGTCATAGTCTGTGGAAATTGATTTTAACTCGTGGTTGCTTTGTATTTTTCGTTATTAAATGAATAAAACCTACCTGTTGGCCACCGCTTTCATTCCATTCGAACCTCTTGTGGCTAAACTTTATTGCACTTCCTAAATATTTATGAATATCTGGGTTTTTTCAGCTTACGTGCTGAGCTGTGTACATTCACCTTTTCCAACTTTAACGAAATATTTTGCACCATGATATCTCTGTGCCGATAGGCTCGCGGTTAGGAAGTATGATTACTTTTCCCTGTCTATTAACTTGTTTTCTATATACTAATCTGGTGCGCTACGGTGAAATTAGCAATCCTTGTTTTGTTTCGTCCTGTGGAACTGAACATTCTTCTAGGAATACGGAAATGTGGGGAACAACTACGATTAGATTGTCAGGTTCTTATGTGGTAACATGACATTTTGAATTCATTTTGATTCCCAAAACTCTAAGCTAGAAATGGCCATCTAACAAGTTTTTAAAGTGTTTCTCGCAAACATTATGGTCTCACTTACATTTTTCATAAAATAAGTTTTCTTAAAATACCTTGTTGTTATTTGTTTGTTGAACATTCTCGTTTTGTTATGGTCAAGTTAAAGCTGCGCTAGGGTTCCTATGGTTATTAGCGTAACTGCAAATAAATTGTTACTGACAATAGAACCAAAAAATGCTAAAGTGATATCGGATTTGCATGTAAAATTGAAGACAAAACCACAACGATGCTGGGATATTCGCAAAACTTAGGTCCCGGACCGCGCATTGAACCACGATTTCCTTTTTCCGGGAGCTCGCGCAATGCACACTGCGCCACTTATTCTGCGTTTCTCTCAGCTAGTTTTCTATCTACCTGTGCCATCAGCAATAACCCGTCAGCGGGATCGATCTGAGGAGCACGAATCGACTTTGAACCCAGTTGAACTGAGGCCGTAGTCGAAACCAAAATGTCAACCTTTTATTTGCTGCTTACTATAATTTTTTATGGCACGGTATGATGTGAATTACAACCACAGCGATGTTTCGTATAGTATACAGCAAATAAAAGGCAAACATTGTGGTTTCGTTTAAATCCTCAACTTAACTGGGTTCAGTGTCGATTTGTCCTATCTAGATCAATCCCGCTGACGGCTGATTGTTAATGGCAGCTTTAGGTAGAAAACTAGCTGAGAGAAACGCAAAGCAAGAGCCTCAGGGGTGCAGTGTGTAATACGCGAGCTCCCATAAAAGCTAATGGCGAATCGGTCTGGCGAGGGTCCTAGTTCTACAAATATCTCAGCATCGTTGTGGCCCTACCATGAAAAATTATAGTGGGCAGCAAATAAAAGGTTAACGTTGAAGATAGAACATTGTTTCTCTAGTGTCAGCTCAGTGCTGCTCGAAAAACAGCAAAAAACGTTACATTAGGGAAGAAGATCCGCCTATCATGCTTTCGTTATTTTCACAATTCGGAGTATCCCCTTCTACGAACGAGCAAAGCTTGTTGATGTAACGACCCATAGTTAACTGTTAGTTCGTCAAAGTAGGTAATTTGCCAATTATTTTAGCTTCTTACTATTTCAAAAGACCCACTTTCAGTTTTCGATTATGCCGGTGTTCAGTTTGAAATTTCAAGTTAATGATAAAAAAATAGTCTTCGACAGTTTTTAGTTCCATTTGAAAACAATTTTTAACGTGCCATGTAGCGGCTTCGAAAAGCACTTGTTTAGAAGCCTTTGAGCTAAACTCCAGGAAATGGTTCCATCCTGGTAAGTTTAGAATTGTTATATCTGATAACAATATGGATAGGAAAACAAAACGTTAACATTAATAGGCAAATATTATTTGGTTCTTCTGAACTGCCTTTGATGACCTGACATGAGGTTGTTAAAACGTATTTTGGTTTAAAATAGCCAGCGTTGGGTGACTTCGTATACCTAGCTGCTCATCTTCTGACGAATGAGACCACCTTTATACCGTTTACAAAGAATGAAAAGTGTTTGTCGTTTTGTATCCGAAACCTTGATTGCTGAGAATCAGAGTGCGTCGTTACAATCTCTCTTCAACTCCATCGTGGACAACGACAAAATTTGTTCTTTTTCTATGGATCTCTATTTTCCAGAATCGTCTATTATTCAAATTGGTCAACTGGTTAGACCACAATCCAAAATTCGTAATGCTTTTGTGTTCATTGTCAACGCAGCGCGACTTGCTATGAAGATCTGCCAATTTTGGTAAGGTAATATTGTAGATTTTTAAATGCGACTTGTGGTCATATGACTTCAAGCAAATCTTAGTAGTAATATATATGGGCTAACCGCCTTTCTCCGAGACTTCTTTTAGCTTTGATTCAAGCTTAGATGCTTCTTCTCTATCTGGTTTCTCATGTTTGGATTCGATATGTTGAGGTTTTGTTACTGGAAACTCTTGCATTAGATTCTCCTTTTCATTGTCCTCATAAACCATTTACTTTGTTTCGTCACCTTCCGGTTTTGGTGCTCCTGACACCTGCGTTGGATCATCCTTCTCCGCGCTGTCCTTCGACTTTCTCTGTGCATCACCGTCCAGTTTTGGTACCATTGCCTGTGCTTGTTCATCTCCTTTTTGATGTCCCGCCATAGTTGACGCTTGCGTTTGATCTTCATTTTTCGAAGCCTCTTTAAACTTTTCCTTTAGGTCGTTACCTGGCTTCACGTCTTTCGGTGTCTCCTTTGATTTTTCCTTAATTTTCTTAAGTTGCAAAATTTATTTTGAAAAAAGTTGTACTTTAATGAAGCTGAGATATTTGCAAAACTCCGGACCGCAGGTGTTTGCGGTGAGGAACGAACGCGCTATTGCCCTTTCCGGGGAGTAACGCGTTCACCACCACACCATGCGGGTCCTTCGTTTCGCCTGTCACTCAGCTAGTTCTATCGATCTTTTTTTTAACAGACAGCCACACAGTTTTTGACAGTTAAGCTGAGAGACAGGCGAAACGAAGGACCCGCATGGTGTGGCGGTGAACACGTTACTCCCTGGAAAGGACAATAGCGCGTTCGTTCCCCAACGCAAACACCTGCGGTCCGGAGTTTTGCAATTATCTCAGCTTCATTAAAGTTATATTTCACAATATACTCTGCCATTAAAAAGAGTAGGCAGTAAACAAAAAGGTTAAAAGTTGTGCTATTATGAATCCAGTGTTTTCGCATTTCTACTCTTAGCTTCCGTTTTAATCTGATTTTCCCAGTTGCACTACTTGTAAGATACAGTTTTGTTGCAGATTTCAATGAGTAATACACATTTGCAGTGTCTCATTTAACAACAAGAGCACTATTTTCACAACGTGAAATTGTTAGAGTACCTCAGCTTTTGCCTCATCCTTCTTCTCTTTGCCCTCCTTCCCTTCGTCACCTTTTACCTCATCTTTTTCTTTTGAGTCCTGAAATGTCTTTTCCTTTCACGGAGATTGAAGAGGTCTTAACGTTAGTCTCCTTTGTTCAAATTCGCTCGCAGCCCCACTCGTGTTTGTGAATTCGGCAAGTCATTTCACTTTATGCTGGATTTCGTCTTTGACGGGTGAGCGTTTGGTCAACCTGTGTATACTTGAACGATTTTTTCATCGAAAGCATATTTATTAAAGTTGATCGGTTCGATCTCCTAGGTAGTCCTAGAGATGCTCAATCTACTGCTTGTGATATCATTACCACTATCTACTAGTTTGAAGTTTCTTCTGTAATCTTGAGGTTCAATGAAAACAATTTATATTGTTCCATAGAGCTTTGCTTCGAATAGCAATTGTTGGGAAATTTCTGGCCTAAACTCCTTGTTAAGTGCTCTGTTACTGATAGGTCTAGGGTCGGCATTGCTGAATATTTGATAATAATCCGGAAACAAATTGAAAGCGAACTAGGGTTTCATTCTCACCATAGCTATCGCTATAGAGGTCAGGCTTCACACACAGAAGCATCTACAGGAACTCTCACTGACAACAAGATCAGGTTTTAGTTAAGTGTTAATCCAGAACTCAGATGTATTTGTAAAAATCTTCAGTGCAAACATGAACATTTTTCTGGAAACTATGGGACGTGGATTTTCTGCTTACCATATTACCACCATTGGTTAGATATAAGGGCAAAATTCTAGCGCGTGTGTAAACTAAGATGGTGTACGCTGTGGAGGTAACACCACTTTGATGCGCAGAAGTTAGAGATAGTATTGACGGCATAGACATTTACAGTATGCTCCGGAACCAATATTTGACATTTACTATGTGCCTTCATAACCACTAATGTTCGATAACATTTTAAGGCCTTCATGTTCCATTCCTAACCTCCATCAGCAAGGAAATTAACCTAAGATGGAACCCTACCGATCTTTTAAATCAATGTTTTTATCCTATCAGATAAATACGGGTCCACTTTCCTCACCACAATAAGAATCGAGGTTGGGGAAAGCGTGAGATCGTACAAAGGAGTATCTATGTATACAACAACCTTATGCATGCCCAACAGAAGTGCACAGACATTTGGTTAGAGGAGTTGTTACGTGTAGAGTACAGTATAACATTTTTGATAGATGGATGCTATGAACAACCTTATCTCTCTTCTGTCCTTTTGCTTTATCCATAGTTGTCTTCACTTCCGCTTGGTTAGATGCTGTTTTAGCTGCCTAAGTTTATGTGGTTTCTATTCTTTTCATGCATTAAAATGTGATAGAAAAAAAGACAGTTGTCCATTACACGTGCTGCTCAGTCAGTTAGTTCATCAGCTTTTCTTGGATTTTACCATGTTTTTCTCTTTTTTTTTTTAGAAAATACTAAGGAACAATGCGTAGTTTTCTTGTTCAGCAATCGCGAGGTTGTTATACAGCATACATTTAGAACAAATTGCATTCAAACAAGAGATATTCGCTAACCATGGCTCCGCTTTTTTTCTCCCTCTGACCACAAAAATTAAGCATAGCTACTAGAAGGCTTGTTGTTACGAGTTGAACAATGAATCGGATCAAGTCATCGCCTTCCATGTTATCTGGAACGAGTACTGTATCCCTAGTGCCGACCAGTGAACATCTTCGTGAACTCACTTAATCCTTCAACTACCAAGTAGAAAATGAAAGTTCACGCAGCGATGATGTTTTTAATGATTTGATCGTGTTTTTATTGATTGTGATTGCTCTGACGGAGTAGTTCAGCACCGATAACGACCAGTTATTGTGCGTTTTGTAAAGCTCATTTCAACCGCCGGTTGTACACCGATCGTTATGTTTGTTTGTTTGATGAGCTCATGTGGTTGAATAGTTGGTTGAATAATAGTTTAACTAGCGCCACAATAATTTATACCCATAAACCTTCACTAACCCTTTTTATTCATGTTTGAAATCCAATTTTCAATTGTGTGGGAACTATGACAAGAAGAGAAATGAACTAATTCCTCGTTATTTCCTTAGGAATATAAATTCCAAGAGTTGCTGTACTTATTCCTTAATTGATACTTGAATGGCCCGTCCTCACTGGTTGTACGGGCTCCAGCATGGCCTCCATTTTTCGGAGATTTGCTGGTTTGGCCATTGTGCTTCCCTGGAATTCCCAGAACACCGTGGCCAAAGTCTGCCCCAAATCTTCACCACGATAAGCAGTCGCAGCGCTTGTGGATCAGAGGGAGATTTGCCACCATGTGACTTTAATACCAAGACGGTGGTGGGTCCTGGTATTGGTTCACTCTTAGCTAGGTTTCCTTATGGAAACGCCGGGCTGCTTGTCAGCTTGGGAGACCCTGACAGGAAGTCCCATCGCTGTACATCGAAATCCGACGCCCACGAGCACCTCCCAGCCACGATGAGGCGGTAAGCCGTTGGGAAGGTACTACTCATTATGATAACGAAATCCTGTAAATCGGATCACGTTTCGTCATTTTGCTGTTTTTTCTGATTTTTGAGAGTGCGAAGCCTTACATTTTGCTTGCTGTTCTTTGCTACGCTTGTGGGAGAAATTTTCATTTCTTATTTCTCATTCGAAAATTTGTATCAGCCTACACCGCATATCGTAATGATCCCCGAATTCCGGTTTTTATCTCGCATCTGTCATCTACAAGTCTTCCATTTTCCATTCTGCCCCCATACCTGTTGTTCCCTAAGCTCTTAGCTTTGTTTTCTGTCTTTTAATGAATGTCATTCAGTGTTAGTCGAGTTGGTTTTAGAATCTTGTGATGCCTTCTCTAGATCTCTTTTTTTTCATTTTTCCAGGGAGTTCTGACAACGCTTGTCGATCCCAAAGGTTGGAAGGCTTGGAGGTTGGCCTAAGGCAGGTCGAACCATCAACGGGGATTGTATTTATTGCACGGCATGTACAATAACTGCGTCTTTGGCGCCGATTAATCGTGTTTATTAGTTACAGTTGCTGTGAATTAGTCTGATATAAAATCAGTCATTTCTCGTCGTCTTCGATTATGTTAGTTTTTTTTATAAAGTTTCTTTTCTTTTGGTTGACGTCGTGGGTTAATGGAATGCAAAGCTAAAAATTCTTGTCAGTTTAATGTTGTGTGCGTGAGCTTTCAACGGAAGTGTATCTCAGTGTTTTTGTCTTAACATCATCTAATTTGTTTAATGCGCTGTTGGAATGTATTTTTTCATAGTGTGTGTGGTTTTTGCTTTTATATGGTGGATTTAAGTGAATTCTGTTAATGCCAAATGGAATAAAGATTGACATATGCCGAGCTTTCGATGCCATACCTGTTCGTTCTCTCACTATCTCTCATTAGTGTGGCAACTTTGAATTGTCGTTTGCCTTTTCTGGCTCTCAACATGAGAACTCAAAGGTTTTTTTTTTAGTTCTAGAATCTTTGACAGATATGATTGTTGGTGGTGGGGGAGACTATGATGAAGATGTTGCCGATTACCCTAGATCTAATCTTTACACTACGCTTGACTGTCATCGAACGTTGTGGATGGGCGATTTGCAGCCACAGTGGGACGCACAATTTATCTCAACGGCGTTTAAGGTATTCATATCGGAATCATAGGTTGATTCGTCCAAGGTTACATTACTTTAGTTAATGTATTACCTATTTAGGAACTTGGTCATTCTCCATCTACGGTGAAAATGGTGACTGATAAACATACGGGTGTGGTAGGTTTAGACCACCTTGATTTTATCCTTTTGACCACATGTCCGTAGTGTTCTGCTATTCACGCACTTTTAACAATTGGAGGCGGTGTCAAATTTGAGTTTTAACTCTGTCGAACCTACAAAACGTAATTTTTCTTCGGCGTCTGAATGAGTGCAGTTTCGTTCAGCAAGACAGGGTATCCCGCAATGTATGGCTGATGTTTTCTGTTTTCGCGCTTTCTTTTAATACGTTAAACTCAAAGCTAGTTTTCAATTTTTAAAGGTTTAAATTAGAGACAAATAATTAAATTAAAGGCAACACCTTATGAAATTTGTATATACACGTAGAGCTAAGCCTGTTCTTACCTTCTACCTTCTTACCTTTCAAAGCTCTCAACTGCTCAAGTACTTTAGTTGTCGAAAAGTTACCAAGTTTTATCGAAAAGCCAGCATGGCCTTCCACGTATCGAGCGTATAAATACGAATTTTTGCCAGTGATTGATTGCTGTTTTGATCTATAGTAATTGTGATGGATTATTTTTATACCACGGAATTAATAAAGAAAAATCCTGTCTTATACTTGTGAAACCAGCTGCCGAATGCTAACCACAATGTTTTTTCGTCACACATAAATGCCCGAGATGTTTTAAAAGTAAGGACAATACAAATAATGCTCTAAACAATACGCAAGTAACATAGCCCACTTGAAGTACTTATAAAATGCGTTTAAAAATCGAGTTATAGAGTTAAAACAACGAAAGGGGCTGGGCCGCATGTTTTGTCGACCGGTGCGAGTTGTTATCCACGCAAAGCCAATGCGCTAAAAAATTGTGGTCAAATATACGCGTCAACGACCCAAATTTAGGCATTGACCCTTAAATTTTGATACAATATAGAGCTACTTGTAAGTCCTTGTCCCTTTGTTATTCTCAATACGACTCTGTCCTTACACATTTCTTCCAGAAATGGTCGACACTGTGTTTTCGATGTTTTGAAACATATTTGTTCAGTTACTGCGATAAATACTGTTTTATCTGCATTGTAGTAGTGTTTACGTATTAGTCATAGTCTCGAAGAAATGGCTGAGGTTTGATACGATTTTGAAACCGCAACAGGCTATAAACTCCACCTTTGAAACCATTCTTTTGCTGAATACATCTTTGGCCTTAGTTCTCACACAGAAACTGCGAAACTTTACTTTTGTTACGTTATATTTTCAAAGCACTATTCTTTGAGTGATCGGTCAAGTCAAGTTTTTGGTTCGTTAGGAATCACCTTAAGCTTTTTGAATGAAGCATTGCAGACATGCGCGTATTGTTTTGTCGAATTCGCAACGACGGATGAAGCACGGGACGCAATGCTGAGA
The DNA here is from genome assembly GCA_009735665.1 of Angiostrongylus cantonensis. Lineage (NCBI taxonomy): Eukaryota > Metazoa > Nematoda > Chromadorea > Rhabditida > Metastrongylidae > Angiostrongylus > Angiostrongylus cantonensis. The sequence continues at coordinate 85,401 of MQTX01000353.1, forward strand.
GCCAATGGACATAAAGTCCCGAACAGTGAGCCTCGTTCTCGCTTCAATCTCTCTTTTGCCAACGATCCACGAGTCCCGTATGTCAATGCCATTTTTTCTCAATCATTAACACATAGCGAGCGACTTGATCTCAATGCATACGGCGTTGCACTGATAATACTTTCAACCTGAAGCGATCAAATCTTTAAATTTCCACCAGTATTATCCATCTTTTCGTTGATCGCCGATTTACTCGAGAGGACCACTAAAATCTCCTTTTGTCTTTTTCGCCTGCAAAAGTAGTGCAGTGAGTTCCGCTCGCTCTAGGTACTAACTGAGCATGTCTTTCTTATAGGACCATCATGTAGAATTCTAACGATCAAGTCATGTGTGCGGCTGACCTAGTTTTCGACATTATAGCGTGCACATCGGTGTCTCTGATCTTTCATCGTTGACATAGGTCGCAATTTCGGATTACCTTTCTCACTTTTTTTTCCATAACTACAGATATATATCGTGACTCTCTACTGTGGTTTCGGTTGCACTAAATGTTTTCTCGTCCTCTCACGTACTAGTTTTCTGATAACCAGTGTACTTTAGTACTCGGCATGATTCTGTTCATTTCGTGGTCGACCGAAAAACTACTGATTCGATCCCACTACGGGCCCAATAAGCCCCTAATACCTTTGAGGTCAAGAAATCGATGCCAGACCCAAATACAAGCTGACTCCCACTAGTGCACGTCGGAACATCCTAGCATGATTACATGGAAAATCAGCTCAACTAGCTTTCAACGGCATTCGTGATCAGGACCTAAAATTTCGCGGGTAACAGTACGAAACGCGAAAGAAAAAATTCGAAGGCCTTCGTGAATAATGGATACGAGGAGACGAATCGAATACATGAAGTGCTGCGATCCGCACATTGTGATACAGGTATTAACTGGTCGTACAATGGAGTAAAAGTGATTGTTTCTATTCTAGTTGTTTTCCATTTAGAATTAGAGTTTGGGATGCCTCAAATAAATTTTTTTTCCGCAAGCCATGAGCTTTTGCGATGAGGGCAGTTTTTTTGCGATTAATTTAATGTTATGCATTAACTTATTGGTATACCTAATTCTCGAGAACAAGTCACCCTAATATGCCGAAATTTTGACTCCGGGTGAACTACTTTGACCACATAAGTTGGCACAGTGTGCTTCATTCACTAGCTACCTTGCCACGAATACAAATGCTTATGTTATCCGTTCATCTGCTTCAAAGATGGAAAGCTGCAGTGTGAACCGTTCCACATGCTGCTCTGCTCAACCCGAATCCTGTCAAACTTTTAGTTACCCAGTCACCTTTTTCAATGGAAATGCAGCTACTAATATCATCGATTGACACATTCGGCGATGCTACCTTGTCCTGATTTAGGAAATCTTGCTTGTTTAGTCGCTTTGCATCATACAATACAATCTTGACAAAAAAAAACGGAGGGAAAAAAATGGTTTACTTGTTTCAAAAGCCTACAATTTCTCACTTTGTTGATAGTAGTTTGTAGGTCCTAATGTTTTCCTATACTACTTTCATTTCTCATATCTTATTTTCTGTTTTCTCTGCCGTTTTGGCACATTGTTTCTGCATTTACAAGACGTATTCATGCTCGCGTGTGTGGGTGCGTTCAAGTTTATGCGGATCGTATTCTACGAGTCAATTCGGCAAAAACCTGCAATCAAGTGAAAAAGAAGTATATGGAAGGCAGTTAGGAGTCGCCACCAACAAGTAAGCTCTATGTCCACTCTGGGAGAGACTGACAAGCTCCCCATGAGTATACACGGTCCAAACGTTCAGAGCTAAGCATATGTGGGTATCAAAAGGCTAGAAACAATAAAGCAAATGGGTCTTATTCCCTTAAACCAGAAAGAGCTCCCGATTCGGTAGAATTTAGTAGGATGAGCACGGAGAAGCTGCTGAAATCTCAGGGCCATTCTAAGCTACCGAAGCCGCAAAGAACTAAGGTGGGGATTTATACCTAATATGCACGCACACTTCAGAAGACTTGCTCATGCAAGCAAGAAAGTTAAGGTACGACGTTATCGGTCTGGCCGAGAAGAATCGACGCCACACATTCAACGCCATCTATGACATCCAGACAAGGACTGTTCCTCGGAACATGCGGCGATAAAGAAGTCGGCGATCTCGTCAACAGGAGTTTGTTCATAAACATTGATTCATTCGAACGGCTTACAACCCGAATCGGACGTTTACGATTGAAGAGATGTGGATAAATACCGACTTTGACAATCTTCATCGTTTACTCGCCGACGTCACACCATGACGAAGAAGTCAAAGTGTTCTATGTAGACATGGAGAGGTTCTACAGAGAAGACCATACATTCTTCAAGGTCATCATTGGAGGTTTTAACGCTAAGAATGGACCAGGAAGAACGTCTGAAGAACGTCACATTGGAACCCACGGATTAGAATGAAACGAACTGGATAGGCGGGTGTCCTAGTTCATCATGACGATCAAGACCACCCAAGGTAACTCGCAATTCCAGAAGTCCCACCTTCAACGCTGGACGTGGGTATTTCCAAATGGAGAGTACCATTATGAAATACACTACATCATGGTAAACATAAGGTTTTGCCTTACCGACGTTACTGTCGTCCCAAAATTCTACACGGGATCAGGCCACCGCCTCGATGCCATCTCACCAGAATTATTTACGGCCACCCTCGAAAACGTCACGCGAACATCGGAATGAGATAATATGGGAGTGAAAATCGATGGCTGTCAGTTACATCATCTTCGCTTTGCTGATGACATCGCCCTTGTAATACCAAACATTAGCCAAGCGGAACGTATGCTCGCGGACTTTGATAAAGGCTGTGGGAAGATTGGTCTTCGACTATATCTTACAAAAACGATGTTAATGAAGAACGGAATAGTTTCATGTGCTCCATTCACGCTCAACGGAACGAATATCTCCAAATGCTCCAGTTATGTCTATCTAGGTCGGGAAACCAAGTTGGTGAACGACTTTGCTCTGGAGCTGAGCAGAAGGAAACAAGCGGTTTAGGGAACATTCAAGAGCATCGAGGATGTAGTGAATAATGCAAAAACCTCGATATCGGGCGCACATTTTCGATTCCACGATCCTTCCTGCCTTGAGTTATGTGTGAAAAATCAGGTCGGTGAAGAATCAGATGAAAGACCACTCAGCGTTATAGAACCAGCAGTCGAAAGGTCGATGTTAAGTATCCTGTCTCAAGTGACAGAGAGCAGCCGAAGCTCCGACCCACGTTAATGATCAAAAATCAAAGATACCGTTCTCTACGCCAAACAGCCGAATATAAGGTGGGCCGGACACGTAATGCGTATGAATGATAACCGATGGACAAGGGCTGTTAGTGACTGGATTCCTCGGGATGTCAAACGTACTGCAGGAAAACCACCGATCCGATGGCCACAGTTCTTTTCGAAAAGCCTAGAGGAAAGATATGATGCTCAACGAGTCCCTAGAACGGACAAAACCCACTGAGTCACTCTTGCACGCGACGGGAAAAAATTGAAGATTTACTGGCGCCCACTCGGGTCCACTAGACAATCAACGGGACAATAGGTCGTGCAGGTGATCTTTTATCTCATTTTATTTTAATAAAGCTCGACATTAAAGAACATGTTTTTGTTTTTGGTTGAGGTTGAGAGGGTAGGTTATCTTTCTAACCGTATGTATTCAAAGCAATGCATTTAGTCACGAATGTGGTGTCATTCTAGACAATTTACCCTTGCATTCGTTGATGTAAATTGTTCAGGTCAATTGAGTTTAATCTTTTTGTCAACAATATACATCCGGATATTGACGATGCTGCTCTTTACCAGGTTATATATGCATAGTTTACAAATAAACTTTTTTTAACTAAAGCAATGTTGTAGGTGTTTGGGGCACGATATCGTTCTTGTCGAGGTGCCAAAGTTTACCGTAACCGTGATGGATCGTCTCGATGCCTTGGATTTATACGATTCGGCGATCAAACCGAACAACAAATGGCACTAGTATGCTTGTTCTTCAATCTTTTTGAGATTTTGTTTGTTTTTTCCGCCTGATACTTTGGCTTCTTTGTTTTTCCTTCAAACTAAAATTTTCAGCCTTTGATGTCAAGATCAGATTTGTGGGTGAACTGTAGTCTCCTTCTCGTCCCATTTTACTAGTAAATCTAAAGTGGTGTTATATTTTCATTACCTGGTCTTTCTTGAATTTATGTGGAAATGAACAAAACGGTGGTACGTGGTCGCGAAATGCTTCTGAAACTGGCAGCAGCAAAACAACGTCTTCCGCGTCATCAGATTCGTGACGGAATACAGCCTCAGCTGGTGAGTTCACATTATGTGAACACCTATTTCGTCGAATAAATGTCGATTCTTTTTTTTTTTTTGCTATAGATTGCTGATCCATCGTTGGTCCCTTACCAGATGACGTATCAACAACCACAACAGCAATCCCAAGTAACTTATGCCTACCCGCAGCAGCAGCAACCACAACAGCAGCAGCAGCCGGTTGTTGTTCAACCTTCCGAACTCGTTTGTAAGATTTATACACATTTTTTAATTGCTAAAATAAACCAGTACCTTCGAAAGATAATGCAGCTTCAAGAGGAATTCCGCTGAATATATGTTGTGATTGAGAAAATACGATGAGAACTACCCATATAATCAGCCAGTTCTCACGAAAGAATTTTGTTTCTAGCTTCTAATTATTGTTCTCAAGTTACTTTAAAATTTTTATTTATGTAGATCCCTACAATCCAACAGCTGAAGAGGCTAACGCCGATCTTATTGAAAATGGTGATGCATGGTGGGAAGTTTTGGAGGAGAGCAGGTGCGGTGAAATGCGTTTTTGAAATGTTTCTCTGTTATGGATTTAATGTCCGCTTACATCGAATATGGTGCGGCTATAACTGGCACAAGTCTATTTTGAGCGTGGCAGATTAGTGACGATTCTCAATCCTGCGCGGTGGCCCGGTGGAAGAGCGTCTAACTTTCATGGGTTCACGCCTGTTTACCATAAGTTATGTTCTTGACAAGTTAGAAACGTGACATATTTTAAAAACGAGGTTCATCATATCGCGCTAATGGTGTATATAATCTTTCCAAAATTTTATTTCAGTTTTAGTTTACTTGCGATCCGAGTTCTGAAGAATTTGAAAGACTGATTTTTTTAAAACACACTAGTGACTGAAAAAGTCTACGATTTATTGTATGGAATAGGAGTTTTTTATCTTGAATCCAAAGATATGTAGTTTCTAATTGCGTTTTTTTCTAATCATTAAACGTCACTATGAGTTGGGACTTGTTTCTTTGAAGTAGGAATGCACAAGTATTCTAGGGTCATATGGGTCAGATATAACTCATTTCGGCAGCACTATGGTTCAATGTCCTAGCGAGGAGTGCTTTCCGCAAAAAGCGATTTTTTTTGTTTCGACTTTTATGTCTTTTCTGTGTTTTATTTTATTCCTGTATGATCCACTCGAAGCTTATCGCCGATGTCGTTAAAAACTTTGTTATATTATTAAGGAGGTTTAGTAAACGGATAATAGGAATCTTAGCTGCAAGGTTCACAGCGTCGGTACTTTTAACAGCAGAGAAAGAGGAAATAATGGGGTTAGTATAGCACGGAGGAGAACCAGTTAAAAAAAAATACTGTCGATCTCAATGTTTATATCGTATTCCTCCGTTATTTCAAGGAACTTCTTAAAACCTTCCATCGATAAGAAGTCGAATGAAATCAACTATGGCGAACTTTTATTCATTCAATGTGGAAATACTTCTTGAATATCTCCTGCCATTGTTAGGAATTCTTAGATACAAAAGGTTTTTTCTTAGTACAAGAATTTCTGGGTGCATGTGACTCAGTGGTTGGAGGCCCTCTGCAGCACACACGTGGAACCGATCGCTGGGCCCATGGCTCACCAAGCCTTCCACCCCTCCGGGGTCGGCAAATTGGTACTAGACTTGTCTGGGAGAATAGCAACACTGGCTCGATACATCAGTAGGCCACCATGAGTTTTTAAAGGCCAGATATGCATTCAATCTCCTTCAAACAATGCTTAATGAAGTCGAATGCAGGAGGCATCCCTCAGAGATGGATCAACGCCGAGAGCTTTATCCTTTTACCACTTTCGATTATTATGTAAAGGTATTCCCATAATAACTGTAAGAAATAAAGTGATTTTCGGAGAATGTACCCGAATATCCAGGTCATTTTATGAGTGAGAGCTTTATCCTTTATCTTTTTTTATACGAGTTTCTATAATGTCATCAATTATGGATCAGATTCGTCAAAGTTTTGTACTATCTCGTAACTTTACGAACGTGAGAAATGAATGGTTTTTCCGATAAAATGTTCAAATGCCAAAATCTCAGATTTTTCTAACTCGGAAAGGAAATGTGCGCTTTCCAAAGTAATACGAGAATAATCTTTAATACATAAGCCACTCTGTCTAATTTTGTTTGGTGGCCGCTTGAGGTTGCGCCCAATTTTTTTCCGCATGCGCTGTCCATCGAATAGTTGGTCCGAAGAGAGGTTTTCCGTTAATTATCAAGTATAAAGAATAGACTTTTACGACTGGTGCTTGGAATATCCGTGTTGGTTAAGATATCTGTTGAGTATAAAAAGCTTATGAAATGAACCTTCGAAGCAAAACAAACAGTTTGAAAGTTAGAATCATTAAATTATGAGTTGAAGTCAATGCACGTGGTCTGCTCTTACACATTGGCGCTGTGCACATACGATCACTTAATTTGTATGGAAATGAAACTAAGCGAATAATATATTCAAAGGAAGGCATAGGTGGATGGTTTTATTTTTAGGTGGTCGGCGTGCATAGTGGATCCATCGTGGACTGAACGTGAATTGTGTCTACGTCTTAATGATAACAAGTGGTAGTAAATATTTTTTTAATGTGCCTATTTTTCTCCTTTTTAGTTTTTGTTTCTTTGTATTTTTATTTACTGCCTATTATAATTTTACACGGCATGGTATTATTGCCGATGACACTGATTGATAGAACTAGCTGAGAGATTGGCGAAACGAAGCACCCGCATGGTGTGGTGGTGAACGCGGTACTTCCCGGAAAGGACAATAGCGCATTCGTTCCCCATTGCAGACACCTGCGTTCCGGAGTTTTGCAAATATCTCAGCACCGTTGTGGTTGTATCACACATAATACCGTGACGTGGAAAATTGTATTAGACAGTAAATAAAAAGTTACTTTTTTTTCTTCTGTTTTGGACTCTCCTACCGTAACATGTATGTGGATGTCATCTCATCTTTCGCGTTCGTGATTGCTTTTTGAAATGTCCGTTTAGTGAGGAAATATTGTAAATGTTGGAGCACTTTATTTTTAGAGCCTGCTTCTTGTCAGAATCGTTGGTTATTTTGAATTGCTGTAAAAGTTGGTTTCTGATCTCATGATTTGAATAGAGGGCATCACAAACTCTGGGAAAATCTGTTGAAGTCAGCGACGTCGAGTACCCAAATTACCACCAAATTTCTTTCCTCCTATGCCGTTTTCACAGTAAAAGAAAATTCCCTGGCAATAAAGTGTATGTTATAAAACAGGTAGCGTTGTGATAGTGGTACCGTTCGTTATACCTGCTGCGCAGCCTATTGTTGCGCTGATTCGACAACATAGTCACTATGCCCCTCTACATACGATAGCACATGGACCGCACTGGATGGATCCCAGCACTTCTCGAATTCGATTCGTTTCCTCACATTCGTCATCCACGAAGGTATTCCAACTACGCGTGGCACAGCAATTTCTTCAATAGGAATATCACCGTGAATAAGTACATTAGGCTCAGCCATCGTCTTGCGCACTACGGAAGAAGGGTGAAAGTGTTGTGGTTATTTTTGAGACGGTGACAAACAGATGCTGAAACATCGCTAGCAGCGGACTTATATATATATAACCTGTATCACCTGTAGTCCCGTTGATCGTCGAGTGACTCGAGCGGGCGCCAGTAAATCCTCCATTTTTCCCTATCGCTTGCAAGGGTAGCCCAATGGGTTCTCCTCGCTTTAGGGACTCGTCGAGCATCGCATCTTTCTTCTAGGCTTTTCGTGAAGAACTCTGATCATCGGGTCGGCGGTCTTCCTGCAGTACATTTGACATCCCGAAGAATTCAGTCACTAACAGCTCTTGTCCATCGTTTATCATTCATACGCATTACATGTCCGGTACGGGTTATCTCTGACTGTTTTACGTATAGAACGTCATCCTTAAATTTTTATCGTTGACGCAGGTCGGAGTTTTGTATACCATCCTTACTTCTGTGAAACGGAATGCTCTTGCATCGTCCTTTCGACTGCGCGTTCGATAACTCTGAGTGATCTTCCATCCTGCTTACGTAGCGACCAGGTTTCTGACGCATGCGTTAGGGCAAGAAGTACCGTTGAGTCAAAAAGATTACCACGGAGTAGGATGTTCTTTGTATTCTTCCTAAGTGTCTCATTAATGCAGTATTAGAGAACAGATTGAACTGATAACCATAATACTTCCCTCTACAATCCACCATTTTCGTACTTATATGTACGATTGCATTTGGTGCCCAAGTACTGAGACCTTTGTTATAGCCGGTTTTCGTGGGACATTTTTATGGGTGTTTTATGACAGTACGATGAGTTTATATGTATGTTGTATGTGCATATGTGTATGCGCACGGGACTCACTGGAAGATTGCTAAACTATTTCCAGAATAACTTCAATGATGCTGATATATTTCGCAATATATAGTTTGCCATTAAAAGGAAAAGACGGTAAATAATAAGTTAAAATTTTCATTTCCAGGATAGGCATAAGTCCTATCTTTGTGGGGAGACGATACATATATATATATATTTATATATATATATATATAAAGCTCTCGGCGTTGATCAATCCCTGAGCGGTGCGCCATTCATTCGACAT
>MQTX01000353.1:94772-143308 GCA_009735665.1 Angiostrongylus cantonensis
CACACCACACCCACACACACACACACACGCACAACGCGAGCGAACAGATGCAGTGTTACCTAAAACGTAAACAATGTAAAATGATCACCTGTGTTCCTTTTTTCGCATCCCAGGCTATACTTGTAGTACTCAGTTTTATTTTCTCTGTAAAATCCAGGTGTTATGTCTCTGAAGTGTACAATGGGTAAGATTTTATTATAACCCTTCTCACCGTCGGGTTTTCCTTTCTGTGGCTTCGCATCTATCTAAATATTGAAGATTAGTGGGTGAAATCGAATATTGTTGAAAAAGGAACACCTACAAATTTTCACCGTCGAAGCTCCTTTATAACTGGATAGTAACCCTTCTCTTAACTCATTCGATAACTAATCGGAAGCAGATCAGAATAGTAGGTGGAAACCCAGGAAACTATTCTCTACACTTAGTGCTTGACAAAAAACCTTTGTTTCGGAGAAATTCGTAGAATGCTATTGACTTGACTAGCAATCAATTAACTTTTATTCCATTTTGATCAAAATGGTTCTTGTATGGAATGTGCGGATATCAAAACCCCGGAAATAGGCTCAACATGGGGTGCGATATAGTTGCAATTGCTGACCCCAATGTAATTTCATATTGGACCATAGTGACACACAGTAAAGAGTAATGTACATATCGTTCCTATCCATAGAACGAGTGAAAAAAGGACCCTCTATATTCTTTTCGTGTTTACAGCCCGTAAGTTCTCTAGTTATTGAAAAACATTTTTTTATGGTCAAAAAAGCAGAAAGTCCGAAGCAGCCGAAAAATTGCTCGCAATCCACAAGGAGAGTCACTGCAAACGGTGCGCCCCTTCTACGGATTAATTGTAGAGGCTACTAATATGAAATTTGAGCCCTTTTTTTTTCTCAGAAATGCTGAAATGTGCAACAAATTCCAAATTGGAATCGAGATGAAGCTTGATAGTAGCTTGGATAGTTGGCCACTTTCATTTATTTCGCACGTTTCCAAATGTGAATGACCGAAAACAACTGAAGTTCAATTGAACCCGAAAAACCTAGTGGACTTTTATCATCGAGATACTATCCGCCGTTCTTCCATAATTCACTTATTTTTGAATATTTCTTTATTTCAGCTTCATACGCAGTTGTTTTTGCATTATGCTGTTTTGTTCAATTGATCACTACGGTCTGCTTGCATATGTGAATACCACAAGATGCGCGATTGAAAGCTCTTGGACTGATGTACGTCGAAAAATGAAAATGATTCTTTTTGTGATCGTATCTAACTTGCAGCTGATAGTGAAAGCAGCAATAACACATTAAATGTATGGAAAATTGCTACTAAATTTAGCACTAATACTATGACGTGACTCCTAAAAGACTTACACTGATGAAAATTTTGTGACTTCTTTCAACATTGAACTACAATTTGTCAGCTCATAGTGAATTTTATTCATTGCAATAAAAACCATTAGAATATACCTATTTCAGGCCTAACGTGAAATATTTCACCATGTTGAAATTCTGATTTTGTGCAGCCCTTCACTCCTACTTGACTCCTATTTTTAGGGCAGTGTCCTACCAAAGCAGAAAGTTGAAGGCAATTTTTCAAAGCTTTTAAAATAGCTAACTGAAGAGCGTCAGCTACAAACATTGGCGATACATCAAGGAAAACCATAATGTCGTGGTGGAGCTGATCCAACGTGTTCATTTTCTTTCGTATTTGTAATGGGAAACTTGACGCCACAAAGTGGAAGAAATATATGTCGTGGGATACAGGAAGTTGAAATTTCATTTTGGTGAAATAAGAGAGCTTGTTTTTGTGTAACTAAAGGGTCGTAGATACTTGTGACGTTCACATTTCAACTAAAGTTGAAACCGGCTATTGTTTTTCCACAAAATGTATCGTAGTCAATTCATTTCGCACACTATGTGCGAATTAAGTCATATTTTGTATCAAAATTACACATACCTGTTCAGGAAGCACCGTTTTGTCTTCTGGCAGCTGAAAATGAAGTAGTGTATTTACACGAAATATCAAGTGAAAACTGAAGTCCGTTAACTGACTTCTTCTTTCTTTTCTTCTCCTTGCTTAGCATCCTTCTTCTCACTTTTCTCTTCTTTGTTTTCGTCCTCCTTCTCGTCCTTCTCATCTTTTTTTTCCTCTTTCTTTTCGTCTTCATTTTCTTTTCCCTCGGCCTTCTTCTCATCTTCCTTGTTTGCATCGGACTTCTCATCTTTCTTTTCGTCTTTTTTATCCTCTTCCTTCTCGTCTTTTCTCTCATCTTTCTTTTCGTCCTTCTCGTCCTTTTTCTCTTCTTTCATCTCTTCTTTCTTCTCCTCTTTCTTCTCCTCTTTCTTTTCCTCTTTCTTTTCCTCTTTCTTTTCCTCTTTCTTTTCCTCTTTCTTTTCCTCTTTCTTTTCCTCTTTCTTCTCCTCTTTCTTTTCCTCTTTCTTTTCCTCTTTCTTTTCCTCTTTCTTTTCCTCTTTCTTTTCCTCTTTCTTCTCATCTTTCTTTTCGTCTTTCCTTTCCTCTTTCTTCTCCTCTTTCTTTTCCTCTTTCTTTTGCTCGTTCTTTTCCTCTTTCTTTTCCTCTTTCTTCTCTTCTTTCTTTTCCTCTTTCCTTTCATCCTTCTTCTCTTCCTGTTTCTGTTCCTCTTTCTTTTCCTCTTTCTTTCCCTCTTTCTTCTCTTCCTGTTTCGGTTCCTCTTTCTTTTCCTCCTTCTTCTCTTCCTGTTTCTCTTCTTTCTTCTCTTCTTTCTTCTCCTCTTTCATCTCCTCTTTCTTCTCCTCTTTCTTCTCTCCTTGCTTCTCTTCTTTTTTCTCCTCAGGTTTCTCTTCCTTCTTTTCCTCCTTTTTGTCCTCCTTCTGCTCGGATTTCTTTTCTTCCTTCTTTTTCTCATCGGACTTCTCACTTGACTTGGATTTCCCTGCCTCTTTCTGAACACCTTCCTTGGACTTTTTCTCACCATCCTTCTTAGCATCATCTGCTGATTTCGTTTTCTTACCAGACTCAGCGTGTTTTCCCTTATCTTTTGATACCTGAAGTGGTATTCATAGGTGCAATTTTAAAGTATACAAAAATTATTAAGTGCAATGTACAAAAATGTAATGCGAAGCAGTGTCAGTTGCCACTACATTGCAACAGTTCACCTTTAGATTCTCAAAAATTCACCTGAATTTTTTTGTTCTTGGCACCACTACATTGAGTGAATAGATAAATGCAAGAAAAGAGTTGCAGAATCAAATACACAGCCAAGTTAAGCATCGCTATGCAGATGAGGTTTTCTATTAATGCGCAGAATCTGTAATACAAAGTTTTAGTTGATAAGCACCGTTCAATATTTTGGCTCACCACCCTAACGAAATGTGTTCCCGAACTGCAAGGGATTTTCTCTGCTAACAGAGTGACCTAAACTGTGAAGGTATTTGACATTTTCATCCGGAAGTCTATTTAAGAGTACAACAATGCTAAGAATAGTTGCTATGTACTACAGAAAACCTTGCCGCTAATTGTCCAACGTCTCACTTATTCGCAGTAGTTTACGACTACCTGTAATTATCACCTGGTGACGGTGAAGCATGACTATTTCCAGATTCCTCGTAGTACTATAAAAGCTATTGTTAAAAAACGATCTTATTTTTCGGAACAGCTATAGAACAACGTGTTCTCTATCCGTTCCTGAAGGAAACTTCGCAACACACCAGTTTTCATTCGATTCCTCCAAAACGTTAAAATTCTCACTGTCTATTGAAAAATCTCGTCGCAGTTTTTCTACAGCGCTCTTTTGAACGTGTACTCATTCGTTCTTTAACACGCCAACTTCGGACCCCTTTGCTGTCATGATTTTTTTAAGCTTTGAGCTGATGAGCTACTTTTTTATTCGACGAAAAATGAAGACAAGTCGTATGTGGAAAAGGCACTCTGAGAAACCTTTCATGATAGGTTGATTAAAGAAGACACGTTAGAGGACTACAAAATGTTCACCTAAGCAGCCAAAAGTTATGCCAAACACATGGAAATTCTTTCACTAAACAGTTCGAATCGCGTCTTCACTAATACCAAAGAGTTTTAGGAAAAGGCAAGAAGAAAATGCAGCAAGATTGGATTACAAAGCACCCAATACTTGGCAGTAAATATCAGCTGCAAAAGATTCTTGTCAAGAGGTTTTACAATGGCACAGGCGGAAATAAGTGCTGGAAGAGCTCGATTTGAATTTCAACAGAATACATTCCAACAACTGCTATAAGGGACCTGCCTATGTCATGCACCGTCATCAGCTCTAATGAACAAAAATGTCATTCCGGTTGGCTACCGAAGCAAGAGCGATTTAACAAAACATCTCAACCCAGTATCTTTCTTGCGAAGGAATCGAGCACCTTAGCGAGCAAAATTCGTCAGGCATTTTGATCAAATTTCAAGATTCCACGTCACGGATCTCACACAATATCGGGACTGATATTTCAATGTGAGAGAGGCACATTACGCTTCCATGTGAACTTTGTGTGGTTGGTCTCCATGTGAAGTGCTCAGGAAAAAACATAGAAAACGGTGAATGTGGCTAGAAGCTATTTTACTTTCAATGCAAATGAAACTTTCGTTTCGTGATTTCTCCTTTTTTGGTCACGGAGGTATTTGGCTTAGTAAACTGCAGTCAACATGACATTTTCAATTCGTTCAATAAATGTAGAGTATGAAGTCAATTAATTGGAGGTAGTAGAGAAGCACATGGCACATTTGACCTTATCAAGAGAATCAGCGAAAAACAGGATAATCAAATGTTCTGAACTGCCCATTCAGCCCAACAGTCCTTTTATCTACTTTATGCACTATTCAAACAAGGTCTAACTAATAACTATTCAAACGCTCGAAGTTTATCCTACATGATCAAGATCAGAACGATATTCTCAATTTAAGTATTTAAAAATTTTCTCCATTTTACGATCACGAGGAAATCAACACTTTTTGTCAAAATTGAAATGCCATGGACCGGTCCTGCGGCGAGAAGATTTGAAGATGGAAAAATGGGAATTGTGGCGCTGCATAAGAAAACTGATATGCTGATAGAAAACTGATAGATTTCCGTCTAACGCGAACTGCAGTAGGATTGTAAAGCCATCACTTCACGATACTAACTTCTAGATAGAGCTATTTCGAGATGTTTCATTTCTCGTCATCCATTCAACTTTAGGTTGCTGTCACTTTTACGAGGAGTACAACATATTCTACTGCCATAATAAAATGAACCAACTCTTGAACTCTTGGTCTTCGACCAACTGATCTTCTTAATACAGCTAGATTGAACCTTATTAGTCAACGATACGTTATCCGTAGTCAGTGTGACAGATTAAACAGAGATTAACTACGGCTCCATATAACAATTTTACTGAAACGCAGGTGGATTCCAGTGATAGACTTATTTTGCCCTCCTCTTGTCGGACTATCTTCTTTTGCAGTCATACATTGCTGCGATTATTTGTATTCAGATTGTGTCCTGCACGTAGATTGGATTAATCAAGTGACTGAAAAGTCCGTAGAAAGCGTTGCAAGCTCGGCTCCCACAAATAAGCCCATAGAACCTGAGCAACTCAATCTTATTTAGACGATGTGTAGTGCGATGCGAACATATAAAGGGTAACATACGTCGCCTGTGCAATGTGCTATTTAATGGGTGCACTCAGCAAACCCGTGACTGCTGGGTCAAATCCGGTCTCTGGCTAATCAAATTCTTCAATACTGCGTGGTTTTGATTTTGGTCCCAGACTTGTCTGGGGGATAGTAGCACTGATTCGATACATTAATATGCCACCGCAAGCCATCGTATAAGATAATCATGCATTCATTCATATCTACAATGTCTAATAAGGTCAAGTGCATGGGACATCCAAAAAAGATTCGCTGGTGCCAAAAGCCTTTTATTTAGTTTTTATCGACAACTCACAATGGTCGTCTAGTACTCAGTCTGTGGGTGCTCCCTCTCGAAAAAGTTAAAATTAGAGGGCATATTGTGAATTTTTTTTTGTTTTTCATGAAAATTAGGCACCGTGGGAAGCGTTCTTCCTCAAGAGGATGAAGATAGTCATTACTTTTCCCTCTTCGACTCACTCGATGACTTGTAGGATTACAAGTAGCAAAGCTGATGATACCTACCGATGGTAGCCAACGCACAATCCCGATAAAGCTTACAATACAAATGAGAAGCGCCCCCATCATATCCGCTTATACACATTATCCTTTCACACAATCGTTGCTAAGTGGTAGTCTTTAGGATGTTTTGCAGTTAATGTATCAAATGATCACTTTTGAACTTACTGTGCAGTGAGTTGGTCGAATTCATAAATTATCGGTGACCATGTCGTTCAGTGCTTTGCGTTTATACACGGCCATTATCTTGAATGTACACTCTATTTGAACCTATTAATCAGATTTGCTTTACTCAAAAGATATGAGGATCTCATGCAAAAACACCTATTTAAAGTTGTATTAGATTATGCAAACTGCTGGGTGAGAAAGTAAGTCTCCTTAGATTCGCCTTCAGAAACCGAATTGCAAAGCCGTCGTGGTTTCCCCGGAATTTCTCAAACACCACGACTTCTAGACGGAAGCCATTCCTTCAAGTAAAAACAGTGTGAGTTACAACTATGCGAGAAATATTGGCTAAAGCGATCCCTACTTGAATGACTTTCTACCTGCGACGAAAACTTCAAAAGTTCTTGGTAAACAGTAACCCCTATCTCGAAGCATCAGTCCATCTCAACATAACGAGCTGCCACTGGATAACACCTACAACAGTTATGAATATCTACTGTCACCTACCCAACAGTCGTGTGCGAAAAAAGTATTCCTCTTCCAGCGCTGATGAACGATTACGAGACCCAAAGGGGGAGAAGAAAGGAATTTTTGCAGCTCACGCCTGATCTCATTGTTTTTCTTGATGAGCAAATGCTCTTGAGAGTAACACCTGACTTGTTTGCTGAATATGCTCTGCCATTAATTCAGGAAGAGTATCCTCTATGGCACATCAAATATACTCATCGTGGCTGGAAGGTGTTCTTGGGTGTCGGACTACGATGCACAGCGGAGGATTCGTCTCTCAGGAGGGTTTCCCAGTTCGGCGTTTTCATCAGGAAGCCTAGTCGAGAGTAAACAAATGCCAGGATCCACCACCATCCTGGTATCAAAGTCGCATAGTGGCAAATCTCCCTTTGATCTACAAGGGCTGTAACACTGGATGTCGTGGTGACACCTAGGGCAGGCTTTGGTCTGGCTGTCCTCGGAATTCCAGAAAACCACAATGGCTTAATTAGCAAATCTTTGAAAAATGGTGAATATGCTGGGGTCCGCACAACTAGTGAGGACGGGCCGTTCAATGCTCTACGGATCACTCTAAACCATCTAGAAGCGTGTCGTCACTTCTACTTTATTCCAACCTTCGCTTTCGGCAGCTTCGTTTCTTCTCCTATTCCAATGGCGCTCGTCAACGGATGACTGGTCCTGTCATACATAAGAAGCCAAACAATTGCAGAAGCAGTGATAAAAAATTACTGTCAAACACCTGTTTTTCCGTTGACATCGTCAAGCTTTTAAAAAGTACTAGTGGAACAAAGGCGATGCCTAAGGATTTCCTCTATGTTGGAAAGGGATAGACTAGGAAATAGATCAGAAGGAATCCCATTTCACGAAAAGCGCATAGTGCGATTTTGAACAAACAGAGTGAATGATTATCTGATTACAGAGATAGGATCTTACGTGTACCCAAGGCGCTCGAGCATGGAAAACAACATGAAGGAAAATTTGTGTAGAAATGTAACCACCACGTTGCAGCAGTTAGAACTCTTAGTGAAGTGGTCGGTCAAATAAGGAATTTGAAACTGCATCCTCACCTTTCGAATCAACGTCCTACCACCTCTGTCCTAGGCAGCTGGAAAGTGGCTTATATGCTCAACTATCTCGAGTATTTTTCGCACCATTAGCAGAACGTTTGAACAATGTCCTCTGCAGTACGACTAGCATACACAAAATCAAGCTATACGATGGGTTTGAGACATTCGAAAATTACCTCGTCTTTGAGTTCCAGATGAATACGCTTAGGAAATGAACCAGAGATAAGCTCATCACATAAATGAAACAAACGGTCGACGAAAAGTCGATCAGAATGCAGAATGTGTCTCCTTCTAACCTTACTACCTTCACAAGATGTATTTACGGCTCGTGTTGGACAACCGTAACCTCCTATAGAACGATTTGTGAACTACAGAATGGTACCTACATATGTTGTTATACTCTAAGAGACAACCCATTATAGACGGCGAACGATCACGAAAGAAATGAAAGAATGGAAAATGTTTTATGAGATTCTACACTCGTGAAAATGGTCGTCAAGTACTCAAGTAATTAAGCACTCTCATATAACCTTCTTCTGAGCATTTCATCAATGAAACGGATTCCAGTGTGGTTCCCATTTGTTCTGCCACGTGTTAGGTTTTCATGAGGTTTGCTTGCTGAGAAGAAGCGAGGAGTATCATGTTATTCTTGCACATCCCTCCTGATGAACTCTGGCCACCACTGGTGTTTTTTATTATTTTCGCTGTGGCACTCATTCACTTAACCTATTAACCAACGATACCATAAAACTACATTTCGTATCAGGCTTACACGAGTCTTAAGAGACTGAAAAATTATTGTTATCATTATTATGGTTATTCTTATTATTGTTATTATTATTCTTAGTATTATTGTTATTACTGCCGTTATTATGGATCTGCAATGGTTGACGTAGGCCGGAACTTCGGATCTCCTTTTTCACTTCTCTGAAATGGGATACTCAAAACATTTAGCAAACAAGCTTCAATTAGTCTGCAATTTGATCACCTAATGGACCGAACTTGTTCATAAATCGCCTTTTCGCTACCAGCTGTCAGACAATACTTGAGTCTAAAATACCTCTTTGTAATAGACAAAACTAAACACACCTTTTGAACCAGACATATTTTTGTCAAGTAGTTTTCATATTCAACCTTTCAGATCCGCGAGTAACACAGTGGATAGAGCTGCCAAGCAATACACGCATGGTTCTTGGTTCGATCCCGTGCTCCAACTAACCCATCTGATCCTCTATCCTTCCGAAATAAATTAGCAGCAAAGCTGTCAGGAAGGATAAGAGACTGATTTAGTACAGCTGCAAGTTCCTTCAAGTCAATTTATAAGCCAAATGTGAATTCAACAAGCTCTGTGATAATAAATGGGGTCGAAAGGATAGTGTAACCCTAAGAATTTGACGCAAAACGCTTTATGCACTATCATTTATTTTTCATACGCGTGCATTAGGACGATATTGTAAACTAGTAGAAAGCAAAAGAAATAGTGTATTGCAAAAAGGAAAATCCCTACTATGTTTGCGCGTTTTGCACTGACGTACCACGAGACCTAACGACTTCCTTATTCATTAACCCCCAAGACATAATGAAGCTGATGAATTCCGTCAACGAAAGCGACGTCCTGGCGGGAAAACGACCCACACGCAACAATGGGTGCCCTTGGTCGGTCGCGTCGTCAAATCTGGTTCTGTGTGTTGTAATCGAGACTCGGCATATCGCCAGTTAAGTGCCAACAAACTTTCGCTAGCACGTGAACTTTCTCCGCATGCTCACAAAGTACGGAGTTACGTTGGTTTGCAGATCCTTCAGAAGCAAGTGTATTAGCACCACGTCTTTGTGTAGAGGTTTCATTCATTTGTGGAGTCGCTGCCTTACAAGAATAACCCAACTAGGTGTGAAGCAATGAAAATAGGTCCATCTGCATTTTGTCCTAATCAGTTGGACGGCGAACATTGACACATTATCCACCTTTGTTTCGTAATCTTCTATCATTAAGCGATTCTAATTGGACATTAGTGGATATCCGAAGAAACGCGAAAATATGGCAACATTCCAAGATGTGTGTGACCTTTCCATCTTTAGAAATCGTATGATTTCGTTATCGTTATCGTATGATCTTACGAAATATTGTAACGCTATCGCGCCGTCCGCACCTACGAAAACAAGTGGGTACAAGTTCAGCGGACAGGAGTGCAGTAAAAAAAATCGAATAGATATCTTTTAAAATAAAATTGCCTGTGAGAAAATCGATAATAATGATGATAGTAATAATGATAATAGTAATTTTTAAGTGTTTGTCCTCGTTGTCCACCAGGATGGAGATTTCCAATTTTTGTCCTCTATCCTTTCAGGTTTTTTTTCGGCTTATTGAAAAAAACGTTTAGAAATATCAAGCCAACAAAAAATTGACGTTCACATAGTTGCTAAGTACTCCATGGGTAGACTCGAACACTTCCAGGGAGAGTGAGCACAGAATCCGTCTGGAAATTTTTTCATAGATTCCTTAATCCATGAAACTATTTCGGGCTGTTGCCTCCCACATTTGTCAAAGGTTAAGTTATCTATAGAACAGGAAAATTTCTTTTAGAATGTTAGGAAAAAGATTTCTTTGTCCTTCAAGGCTCTGAATACCGGGTATCATATGTTTGCTAAGGAGTTCCATCTGTTCTATTATCACTTTTGTGCAAATCTCTAGGAGAACGTATCACCCAGTGGTTAGACGTGCCCGCAAAACGCATGGTTTTCGGTCCGCTCTCGCAATCCGCACCAACTAGGCTTGGCGTCCCTTCGGGGTCAGCAAATCGGGACCAAACCTGTCTGTTTTGATTTTAAAAAAAACAGGCTGGCTTGATACAGCGCAAATCATTGTCTGGTCCAAAATATGCATTCATTCACCTCTCCGTTACATACTGAATTCGAACGCATGGTTGGTTTATTAGACAACGTTCTAAACGCTCCATCCTTCTTTATTCTCTCAAATTTCAAAATCCACCAATTCAGAGCGGACAAGAATATAATAAAGGTCTATTTTTTCGCTTTCAGAAGCCATAATTGGAAAAGAGATATTACACCGACCAATAGGATATCGATTTTCATGTTACTTCATTTTCTGCGCCTCACACCCTTTCCTGTTGTCCTCCAGCCAACACGTCTGCTTTTCTTCTCCTAGTTAGGATCTAGCATATTCGCGAAGGTTGGGCATAGAATTCGCAGAACACTGGCTTTTCTTCTTTGTTCGAAGTTTTTATAGTAAAATTGTTCCTTAGCAGTTGTTTAACTGGTTCGTGTGCAGAACACAGAAAACTCCTCAATATTCCTGCTAGAAATGCTTGCCCAAACGGTCATGAAGAGAGAAGATCGAATTGTTGCTAGTTTCTACTTAACTTTGAAAGAATCAAAATCTGAAAAGATAGCCGTGTCTATTTTGCTGTCCTTTTTTAAATAGAATATCACCTTTGTTTCCAAGCGGCGATAGCTTCACATTTTCAGCATTTGGCTTTCTCATAATCGGTCACTAGATCGATTTTCCATGGTGGAACAATAAAGAAGATTAAGTGTTAGGAATTGATCAATCCCTTAAGGTTTCGCCATCCATTCGACTTCATTGGGCATGATAGAACTGATTCAATGCATATTCATCCTATACGATGTCTTGCAGGATTATTGATGTATCAAGCCAGTGTTCCTATCCTCTCAGAGAAGTCCGGCATCAATTTTTTAGCTCGAAAGGGATGGAGGGCTTGCTTTATCCGGTTTATCCGGGAAAGAGATCGAATAGACGGCTATGCGCATCACAGAACATATCCAATCATTGCACTACTCCACTCTTATCGGTGGTAATGAGTGTAAATGGCATCCTCACCATTAAATGGAAGCTAATTTTTTTGAGTGCAGAATTTATTTAAGAATTTAGATCTTTTTACTCCTTTTCACTTGTGCTACAAAATTTTTCCTCCATAGCAACTACTTTTGGACAGTCATGTGCTATGAATAGCAGCTGCAGATTTCGATTTTGCCCGTTTTAGTCAGTAGTAAGGCTGCTCTCTGTCTAGAATATTCCAGAAAAGAGTTACATGTCTGGAGTTTTTTAACGGTGCTGTTCCTTCCTTCTGTCTATTTGTCCTGTTGTATACTGCCGGTTAGATGGATGGCCAGTCTGCACCAAGAGTCGCTCGGATACCAGCACAATTTCTGTTCGACGGCTGCTATTTTGCTGCTTAGACAACTCTTTTCTTTTTCTTTGACAGCGACATGGCACCATTTCCAGTTCTTCAACCCTTCAATTAACTCAATCTTGCTGTTTTAGTAAGTGGTTTGCCAGCCTGCGATTAAACTCTCTATCGAAGGTGTGTTTACGCTTGACGTTAGTTCGAGATCTTGAAATACGTCTAAGCTCAAGAGATACTCTGGGTCGACGAACGTCTTGTTACGTATCATATTTGGAATCCAAGAACTGTACTCTATCACGAAGAGGTAGAGTCGTTATTCACACCCTTTAAAAAGGGCTCTAATGAAAACGGGCTGCATTTTTGGCAGCTGTTCGTCTTGTTTGTAAGCAGAATTTCAAATTATTAGACTTAAACCACGTAAACATAATTATATCCCAACTTGAATTCCTAGGTTTTTAATCAGTGAAAATCATCTCCGACACGCGATTTCCAGGCTCTCGAATAAATGATGGATGAGATGAGGACGATTTTATGTAATGAGAAGTGCAATAGCGAGTCGAAGTCCAGTCGGCATTGTTCGCAATGAAGAGGAGAAGGGAGTGATTTGAAAAGAGAAAAGGCAACATGACACGCAATTGTCGACATAGAAACGAATCATTTCGAAGTGCTCTTCGACTTTCTTCGTGTTTAATCATTGTTTTCATCTCCTAGTCCGGTCATTCTCCAGTTGTTGACGCTATTATTCGAAGTGCGAGGAAACCGAGAGGATTCATTTCATTCCCCAATATTGTTTAAAAGACCGGAAAGGCACTTAGTTATTTGAGATGAGCATAACGGAATCCTACGTTTTCGCACACAGTAGCTGTCCTGACGTTATTTGTTGACTACGGCAAAGGAAAACTAGTCGTCTCCTAGTCGAAAGCTAAAGCATCTCTGAAACTTCTTAGTGGTATTGCTACTCTCAACAATCTTCATTCAAAACCCGACCATCATTTAACCACGGCATGACTAATCAATATGTATTCCAATGATAGGTTAGCACAAGGTTGATAACGACAATCGGGAGTATAACTGACTGTGGACCAACGACTCGCATCATCGGTTCTCAGAAAGACGAATACGTCAAGACGTTAGCCAAATAAAGCTCATTTTGTCAACCTTGTGTTGGCTTGGCAGTGAAGTAATAAATAATATCACTCAGTTGTTTACGAGTCACTTTGTGTTCCTTACTAGAATTTGTACGATATCATCCAGTCCGAAGAATATGGCAACGATTTTGTTGGCATCTACCATTCCCCTCACTCGTTCCCTCCCACTATCGTCCTCAACTGCTCCGTGAATGAGCACAAAGACGATGCGAAGACAACGACAGCGACGCTTCGTCGGCCGAATTGTGTATGCCGTTCGGGGCTCGATGAATCGTTGTTATTCGTCACATTAAGATGCACATCCTGATACTCAGATAAACAACTTTCGCTGCCACGGCAAACTGTCATTGTTGTGAATATAAGAAACGGTACTATTTTCAACTCGATGTGTTTTCGTCAAGAGGGAAGACAGTAGTCACCCGCCCTATTCTTGATCGCGATGACGAAAAAAATTGTTTACCACACCATTTTCTTCACACAAAGATCATGCGGTCTGCAATTTTCCACCCAAGGTTATCTACTATATTTAGTATCGGAATTTCTGTTAATGGAAGATAGTGTCTTAGATCTTCAGTGTTATGATCGTTTTTGATTTATATTTCAACCCGTAGATATCACCAACTTTGGTCTTTCATTTGCTTTTTTACTTCTGTTCCACA
The DNA here is from genome assembly GCA_009735665.1 of Angiostrongylus cantonensis. Classification (NCBI taxonomy): domain Eukaryota; kingdom Metazoa; phylum Nematoda; class Chromadorea; order Rhabditida; family Metastrongylidae; genus Angiostrongylus; species Angiostrongylus cantonensis. The sequence goes on from MQTX01000353.1 coordinate 108,608, forward strand.
ATAGGCGTGCGCGTCGCAGCATTAACAAGGACCGATGGCGTACTGCTAGTGATGCCGTCTATTCCACTAAAGAGTTAAGCTACTCATGCTCAGTGTGACTCGGCACCGGGTCCACCAAGCCACCCCTGTCGCCGAGATCGGGAAATTGCTGCCAAATTTTCCTGGAAGCAACGCAGTCCCTAACACTTAGTCCAAAAATCAACGAATTCCATAAAAAGGACCAAAAATACCTAAACAGCAGCCGAATCATCACGCAAGACTCGAAAGCCTTCGTTGAATATGGATGCTGTGAAACGAATTGAATGTGAGAAACGTTGGAACTCGCACAATACGAGATATGGTTTCAGGTCTTGTAAAAAGAGCACTAACATAAGCCTAGTTTGCTGGATGGTTTAACGTTCGCATTATCTTATCATTCAGGATTACAGTGGCCTACCTTAAGACAATTTTTTTTGAAATGAGTAAATCTAGTTATCGTGAACAAAATAGTTTCAGGATTTATAACAACACAGCTGGAAGTAGGTATATGTGCAGTAGCATCGCTTTCGTCAGAACTATTTTCCACTTTCCTGAGGCTGGCTTCATCATTACGCTTCATCTTTGAGGAGAAGTTACACCTTTGTTCATCATTTCCCTCATTTTCTCGTACTCATTCTTTTTCACGGCTATGCATGTTTCATCAGTCAATTATTCGGTGAGGATGTCTTAACGGATTATGAGGCTTAGGCAAATACCTGTGTTACCTTTAATCACATTAATCTCGCAGAAGATCCTTGGAAGGTCTCCGTTTCTCCATCCATATCACAACATCAGAAAATCCCAGCGCATGTTTGCTACAAAGACACTTTTCATGTAAAGCCTTTTAGTCTTATTTACCTCTTTTGGAAGGAGCTAGCATTTTTAATGCTTGGCTAAGGATAACGTGGAGCTTATTTGTCAAAGGCATCCACGGACAACCTGAGATGTAGTTTCTAGTTACCTGACCGCAAACCTTATCAAAAAAAAAACTTTAGCTATAGCAACATGAATGATGTTGAGAAAGTCATACATACTGGAAAAAAGATCCCATCATCGAAATCCACTTTCTTCCTAATGCAAGCTATTGTTTCCTCCTGCCTATCACCCACGATGTGGCGGCGGGAACTTGTGAGTAGCCTGCTCAAACGGCTTTGCGTCAAAGTGATCAGTGGTTTTCTCTCTTAATTGGGATGATCGTGACCAATTTTCCCATTAAGTGTCATCTTTCACGAATCGGAAAGAAAAATAGACTGAAGCTCATCATGTTTTGTTTCCTTTTCGTCAACTAATGAAACATGATCTAGGCTGAAATTGTTTGCCTCCGTTTATAAGTTGAGAGTTGTTCATTAGTAACTATGAACATGACTATCCTAGAGTAAATCGACAACTATCGGCTGTTGTTTCAGCGCACCTAAAATTCACCTTTTCTTCATCTTACAGAGAAAGGAAGCCTTCGAAAACGCGCAGCATGTGGTCAGTGCAATAAGAAAGCGGGTTAGGTAATCGCTTAACGGTAAACGATAATTGTAGTATAATTGTGGTATATGAATGGAAATCTATCCTAAGTCAACACTAAAGGTTTCGTATAATTCCCTCATATTGACTTGGACGTATTGAATGAGATGATTCGCCTCAATTTACTCGACCAGCAAGATTCGCGGCAACGGTTGTATTCCGCTTTTCTTTTTGTGTTCATTTTTTGCCCTTTTTTGGCATTGTTTACTTAATGGTGCAGGGATACATCTCATCATCTATCCCATCTATCAACTACGTTTTCTTTAAATATCGTTGTATATATAAATGAGATTGAGAAGTCTTGTTGTGTAGTCTGTATGTCATTAAAGTGACATTATGATGAAGTGGCTGAGACCTCTGTAGTCGATGCTGACTGTTATAAACACAATGCCGATAGAAAGTCGTCGCCAGCTGGCTTGGAACATGTGCTCTGTCTGACAGCCGTTGTGATTGTCTCCAAGCGCACACATACACACGCATGCCCGACCACCCATCCAGGAAAACGAGGAAAGAGCTCTCAACTCCATTAGCAAGCATGTGGGTGTTGCTTGTCTGAGCCATAACATGACTATAAAGCTACAGAACTCGCAAGGCGACTGCAAGCTCTACCCGAATTCTTCAGCTTTAGAAAGCGTAATTTGGGAAAGGGATATCGTTAACCAATCACATTTCAAGTTTTTTGATTTTTGGAAAAGTTCTGGCTATTTAAACATTGTTTAATTCCACGCCTTAAGCTTCGATGCTATTTCTGAGACAACTTACCGTAGCTAGTTTTCGACAATTCCGTGCTCCTCGTTCGTTCCGAATCACACGATTATTTCTATTGATGTGATTACTGGAGATTACTTTTGAACAATCTATAGCCCATGTAGACCAAGTTTAGCTATGATTATCTTAGATTTTTGCTCGAACATTTTATACAATCGATGCCGGACGAGTTGCTACTATTTAGAGAAGAAGCATCTTTTGGGTTAGGCAATTTCCTGTGATTGTGATTGCCAGTTAACCGACCAACTAACCAACTAACCAGTCGGCCAGTCGGCCATTTGGTTTCTTTTGATTCCTGACTCGATCGAGATCCTCTCAGCAAACATTGCGTCTACAGTATTCATCTCATGCTTCTTGCTTGTCCACGTCCGCGATCGAGCTCCTATCGTCATCATGTCTGTCTCTTCAACTCCACCAGTTTCCGCAACCGGTGCGGGAATCCATTTGTTAATCTCAACATTAATTGACAAGAAACACAGTTAATTTAGTTAGATGCTCTTCATTGCTCTGTAGCTTCTCAGCACACAGTAATTTCTGAATACTCCGTCGGTAACGTCATACTAACGACTTTCTTCCTACTCGATCATTCACTTATTTTATCGTATGCCACCCTTATCTTAAAATGATATATAGTTAACTTTTACCCATTGCCTATTATTATTCTTCACGGCAGGCTACGATACGATGTAATACAACAACTCTGATGCTGAGGTGTTTGCAAAACTTGTACGCCAGGCCAGGCCGAACCAGTGGTTATCCTTTCCACCGGCTCATATTTTACCCACTGCACCGCTGACGCCTCTGCTTTGCGTTTTTCCCAGCCAATTTTCTACTCTAAAGTGTTGTTATAAAATGATTTCAATTTTCCTACCGGTAGCTTCTAGGTGGTGGTCTGACTTTTTTTCGAAGCTAGTTTCCTTTTATTCAACTCATTTCTACCACTGATTTTCGCTTAAACATTCGATCCCAGTTTCTTCCATCGTACATTATTGAGGGATTTTCTGAAGGTTTCGAATGACGAGGAAATTTGTGAAGAAAATTTTGCGATATCACCATGCTACGCATTTTCTGTTGTTGTCCGTTGACGCATCGATTCGAGACTTTCGATCTACCTGATCAATTTGTTCGATCCCTTTCAATTCCCCATTATTTCTTATCATAGGAATCACACATATGTTTCACACTGTCCCAAACAATGGTATTTTGGTACTGTGAAGGAAAACTGCTCTTTTAAGTCTAAAACAAAAAGTGAAGGGGAAGAACAGTTCGGAAGATGAACGGTGTAGATCAACAGCGAATAGATTGACGGCCACTCCCATCGTTCGCAATGTCCGCATCGCGTGCAATTTGTTGAACGCTTCTTTTGTAATCAGACTTCTAATAATTGTATAATCATTCCGTTGATCGTTTCATACAACGTGATAAGTCTAGGACCTCTGCCCTTACGTCCTAGTGGAGTAAGGAAAGGTTTCTGTAAAATTTTCTGCAGGATCGATTTCATTCACTGGACTTTTGATGAGAATCTTCTTCCACTAAAGTGAGAGTTTTTGATGCTGTGAAGCCTTAATGTCAAATCATCATTCATCTGAATTATCTCCAAATCATCTTTGAACAAGAAGCCGAGTTCCCATCTATGAGGACTCGAAGCAAAAAAGTTATTTTGACGGATAGAGACACTTTCACTGACATGTGAATGACTGCCGTTTCGAACTTTGCGAGTAAAGCTTTGCTAAATTTGTTGGTGAATTTTGCTTCGATCACTTTTTCTGCTACAAAACACATTAGAAATAATATCTACAGGCTGACTGCACGTGAAGTGAATGCATATCAATGCTAAACTTGGTAGTAAACTCCAGTACCGCTCATACATTGCACATTTACCATACTCTCTTCCTCTCCCTCTCCATCTCCCTCCTCCTTTTCCTCTTCTTCTTCGTCTTTGTCTTCCTCTTCCTGTTCTTCTTCTTTCTCTTTCTCTTTCGCTTCCTCTTCCTCTTCCTCTTCCTCTTCCTCTTCCTCTTCCTCTTCTTACTCATCTTCATCATCATCTTTTTCTTCCCGCTTTCTCCAGAGCATTCAATGTTTTCCTATTTCACTTCACACAACTCAAATAAACATAATATCACGCACACAAGCACTCTGCCTTCAAGAAATGTTTGCATTGGCCCTCCTCACCGACCATTCGACGAGAAAAAATGTTGTTTTCATGGAAGTGATAGGTCGAATTTCCATGACGTTGTTAAGGTGTTTGTTGGGATGTAATTATTGTATGGTCGGCAATAACTACCTAACTACCATGACGGGGCCACCGACCGGTTTCCATTGTGATTTTGTCATGTTTGGATGACACTTGAAGCACTTCCTCAAAAAGCTTCCCGACTCAAATCTCGTCGTCCATTAACTCTTTCCATCGTCATCGTGACGTTAATTGGCCTAGTAAACATTCAAGAAAAACCAGCTCTAGTCGAAACGTATGTAAGAGATGCTAGATGCACCTCAATGAAATGTTCTGGAAAACGCAAAGGAAGAGATTTCGTTGTCTTCGGGAAAAGGAAGGCCAAAAATTTCTTAAGACCGGATTATTTTTTTGTTTACACAGCAAATATTTAACAGTGCACCAGTTGGGATTTAAATACTACATTTAGACGTCATGAACTGGTAACTTGTTCAGCGACTAAGCATCTATTCCTTTCAGTGTTGCAGTTGAAAACTCATTCGTTTTTCTCCATTTCGACGAGATGTTTTTCGTTGGAACATCCCACTTTCATCAGTGTTTCCTTCTGAAGTCCATTCTCGAGGGACTCACGACGTCGATGATCTTTGATTCTATGATTTTGCGCAAAACATTCCGTGAAGGTAGCTGGCGGTCTCTTTCAATATCGATATGTATCACAAGGCCATAACGTCGGAAGGTCTGGGGAGAGAAACGTTCTTAATTTACTGTTCGATGAACATAACTGAACTGCAAAATGCAATTTCTTGCCTCTGTTAGGCGATAGTTGACCATTTCTATCGACGTGAGATTCCTGAAATTCTGAGAATTGTCTACTGATGAGTGTAATAAATATGTAAAGTGACAACAATAGTTCATAGCAATCAACTCAGTGATAGGGTGATTTCATCGGCTTAGACAGTCGTAGTGTCTTAGAAAGAGAATGTTAGGTGAGACAATGGCAATCTACGCCAACGATGTAACGTTCGTAGTAACTTATTCAGTGAATCATCGGAAATTCTACAAAGACGCTTGATTGCTGCTGAACAGTTTCTTTGCTTGCTTTAGGAAATACTCTTATACCAGCTGAGGGCAGCTTTGTGCAGAGATGCTTCGAAATGTTCGGTAATCGATTGATTTCCGAACGTGCATCAAGACCTCAACGCTGATCTATGAACAAAGGCTTTTTTCCTTTATTTCCATTTTCGCGTCACTTGTTGAAGCAAACAAATATGATCCTCTCTCTAAACAATGAACGTTTCCTAACATTATTAACACAAATTTGGTTCAAGGAATCCATTGAAACAAACCTTTATAGAAGTAGTTTTCAAACGAAATAGACTAGTACCTATTCAGTCTCATTTTTGATGGGACTCCAACTTACGCAAAAGGGTTTGCTAGTTTTACATCCAGAAATCCATTGCATCTTTTACGGGCGCTAAAATTCCTTAGCATGATCTTAAACCCTACAGTTCTACGATCTTTTTTTTCATTCAGTAACGTGACTGTTTGGAAAATGTCCTTAGAAGAAAATTCTTTTAAATGTTCACGTTAACTCTTTTTTATTAGTTCCCATCCAGAGATTTCGTTCACTGTTTACTGTCGCTGGGTTATTTTCGGAAGCACTTCAACATAAACGTACGTAGTAATTGAAAACATTTTGCATTTATGTTCTTTAACATAATAACTATAAGGGAGATTCCAGATGAGACATCGAGAGACATTCGCTCTCGTTGTCCTTTTACCAGCAATTGATCCTAATAAGCGAAAATAGCATGTGTAGGATGCAGGACTGAGCACACGCCACGGGTCGTTGACGTTTTGCTCCAGCCGGGATTTTCAGCTCTCGGATTTTGTTCAAACAAACCCATTTTTTACTTCATATTCTAAATGATTAAAGCAACTAATGCTTTTTTTAAAAAAATGTACCATTCTTGAAATGTGCGCGTGTAGCGCAGTGGATAAAAGCGCCCTGTAATACACACGAGTCCGATCCCGCGCCCTAGGCTCGCTCACCAAGCCTTCCATCCCTACGCGCTCGGAAAATTCATATCGAATTTTTCCAGGTGTATAGCAGCACCGATGCGATACATCGGCAGGCTAACGCAAGTTATTTTAAATGTCAGATATTTATTAAATCACCTCTAACAATGCTTGATAAAGTCGAATGCATGGCACATCCCTCAGGGATTGATTAGCGCCAAGAGCTTTGTCCTTTTTATCTTTAATCATTCTCGACAATGTTGTCGTCGTTACTCTCCAGGTTTCGTGTGCCTTGGCGCAAATACATAGTTAGTTCCTGATTCGATCCGGAGCTAAAAACTAACTGATCCTCCCGCTTCCCAGTTTCTCCAGGTGTTGCTAAATTAATACCAGACTTGTTTGGGAGCATAACAGCACTGACCGCTCACATCATTGAGCCTCTTGAAGTTGCTATATAGTCCAAATACGCATTCAGCCAGTTCTGCGATGGCTGTGGAAATTGAATGGTTGGTGTGCCCCTCTGGAGTTGATCAACACGCCAAACACCCTCACGTTTTATCGCTCAAGGAATCGATGTATGGACGAATGGCTTGTGAGAGGTTGAGATGAGATCTCTGTTGTCAGTGGAATGAATGACTTCGTTACGACTACAGTCGTCAGCCAGATGATCAACAACGACGCGTTTATCTGTTTGGTCACACACAAATCGTGCAGCAAGCAGATGCCGACGACGGCGCCGTGTCGTCGATGGCAGAACCAGTTCGCTTTCGCCTTCTGACACTCCGCTACTCCGTCACCACTTTCTCCTCGTCTCCGTCGTCCGCTGCGTTCGCTCCCTCTCGGCCTGGCCTCTATTTTTTTCCACTCCAAGCTCTACTTGTATTTTTCAGGATGTCAAAGCGATTTGGGAAGGATTGCCGAATACTCCTTTTCAATCCAAACTCTTCCTAGCTGATTATTCTATTCGTTTTTCTTTTCTTGACACTCTGCCCCTGTGTCGCCACTTCTCGTCTCCGTCGTCCGCTCCCATCGCTTCGTCTCGGCTTCGCTGCTTTCTTTTTTTTCCACTCCAAGCTCTATTTGTATTTGCCAGGAAGTCAAAGCGAGCTGGACGCGTATTGCCGAATACTCGTCCTCAATCCATGCTTTTCACCTGATCATTTTGTTTCTTTCTTTCTTCTCCCATTTGATTAGTTCTTTTCTTGTTCTTTTGGCTTCTCTGAACATCCACCTGTTTTATGCCTCTGATTGTCATGCCATGTGTAGCATATCTTCTGTTTATTTTTCTTCCTTTCGTTTAAAATTCCCCAGCTGTGATCGATATTGCTACAGCACAAGTGAAAAACACATGTCTGCGACCAAAATCCAAACATTAAAAAACATAGTGTTGTAGGACATCTGAAAAAACGGATGTTCATGACCAAAACCCAAACATTAAAAAAAACCGGTTTGAGAAGAAAAAAAGTCAGTAGTCACTAAGACGATCCTTGAAAAGAAGAGTAGAATAAGATATGGCAAGATGACCGTTCTTTCACCTAAAGTTCGTACTTCTTCCATTTTTTCTCCTCTTCTATATTCTGTAGGTAATGAAAAAGGTAAGGCACGTATGACCCACCCGTATGATTGCCAACTACAGATTTTCTTATCAAAAAGCATTTCGTCGCAGAATTAAGCCCGAAAAGTGTGGAGACAATGAGAACAAAAAGCTCGTGTATTGCTGTAGCGCTCTTGGATACAATAAAATAACGATTTTCTGAAGTCAATCAACATTCTTTGATTCCATCTGTTTATACAAATCACTTCGATAAAAATAATGAAAGTGATTCAAAGTTATTAGTTTATCATAGTTCTCATCACCTGCTGTCGCATCAGGAGGGAGCTCGGTTGTACAACTGTAGTATATCCAGCAGTAGTCCATTCTCTTGAGTAGGATCCTCCAAGATGGTTACGAGTTCAACGCTTCCATTCAGACGTCCAACTAAGAGTAAACTAATGCATGGAATGCTGGCTGTCCTTGAAAAATCTAGTCGCAAGCTGGTAAACTACCTTCCGATACATGAGAATAGATGAATACCTTTTGCGAAGGATGGCTATGGCCAAACCCTAGCGAGAAAAATTTGCTCCATTGGCAAAAACTAGTCAAATGAGGAGGTAGAGAGAATATTCAGGTATTTAACTTGGTATGCAGATCTAGCTAGCAAATTTTTTTTGGCACAACACTTGTTCTCCGTCAATTTATTCACTCTCGCTTTCTTCCGTCTTTGAAGCCTTCATGTTGAGCAAATATTTTTGACGTTGTCTTTACGCACATTGTTACCCAGCCAGAGAGAACGGAATTGATCCGAAGCATCGACCGAAACGATTTTAAAAAAGTCAAAGAAAAAGAGAAAAGTAACTCTCAGGCTACCAATTTTTTATTAACTTCGGTATTTATCACTAAGTTTAAATATTCGGTTTAAATTTGAAGTCTAAGAAAGTCTCACAGCTTTGAGTATGCATGTTACTTGACTCTTATGCAAAATATTCCGCCCATTCTCCTCTAGCGAATCTCCATTGTTAGACCCTTTTAGAAGCTAAGATATTTGCGAAACTTAAACCCCAAGCTAGATTCGATCCCACGACTGTCCTTTCCAAAAGCTCACGTCATATCCACTGCACCACTAGGGCGCGAAAAATAAGGTCGGTGCTAAATAAAAAGTTATACATTGCAACGGGTTCGAATCTGGCCTGCAGTCTGAATTTCGCAAATATCTCAGCTTCATTGTTCATTGTCGTTATTTCTTCACGTAATACCCTACCACGCAAAAAATATTGGGCAGTAAATAAAAAGTTATACCTTTTAGAGGCGTTATTACTCTTACTTTTGTTTTACCTCATGTAATGACTTTACTAGCTTGAAATAATGTGCACCGAATGATTTCATGGCTCACGTCGGACACTTGGGGACCGAAAATAACATGTCACATTGAGAGAGGGAAGTAACCTATCACCCAAAGAACGGCGCCATTACAATTTTCTTGGAGCAGTTAGACACGAAAATGTCTTTCGATTAGCTTTCAGTTCGTGACAGAGTTGTGGAATTCAGGGGTGTTATAGAAATCTTTCTCTCTTGGAGAATGTTTATCGTGGGCTTGTCGGGGAAAAACACCTTCGCCCTCAGGCATTCTCATTCCAGTGATTTTGACGACATTGTTTACGTATTCATGTAAGTCTCCATGGACTTTCGGATAAATCATTGTTGATGAGTTTCGTTAGAAACATTCCCTTCGATTCTCGCGGTGACGACTAAAGTCAGCTGTTCTCCATTGATAAATATGACTGGCACATGCGTTGTATGCTCTCACAGATAAAATATCGATCTCTTCAGCGATAAAATATCGATTCGTTGATCGACCATTTGAAACTTTTACTAATTTTTTGTTGTCTGTAACTTTTGCTAGGAGATACATCCTTCAAAAAAATCTCCAATTTCCTTGAAGTTTGCATTAAACATTACATCCTATTGATCTAGCACACTTTAGTCCTGCCACGAGGATTTGTTCTTCGTTATTCTTAAGGTATTCAAATTTTATTCTCAACGTTTAACAGGAAATTTGACCATAAAACGATTTACGGTCTTCCTTATTGAAACTATTACCGTTAGATTTAAGCAAGACTAGAGCTTTTGATATCATAGAGCGGCAATGTTGCCATAACTACTTTTTCCTCTATAGCTGTCACAAAGCAAAAAACTTGCAGAAATATCAGCTCATCTGTTTGTTATCGGCTTTCTGCGAACTGCTTCCACTTCCAAGTGATTCTGCCAATCGTTTTTGGCCCAATATTTTTACGATAGTAAACCGGTAGATGAGATTCATATCGAATTATTCATTAAATAAACCCTGGCATCTCCACATAGCAGCTCTGAGATCCAAAATGATTAAAATGAAACCACTTTTTCGCTCCCCTTCTTGACTTCTTGTCAAGTACAATGTTCTCCGTTTCCTGAATAATGGTGTTTGTTTTCTTTTTTGGCAAAAGAATCTTCTGTGAAGCAGAGGTGATGGTTACCGTATAGAATCTCGAACAACAGCAAAGCAAACTTTAGACTGACGATGACGATGATCAGTTTCTTCGTGGTTTTCTCCACGGGAAGACTCCGAGCCCAATCGTTGAAACGACACAAAGAATAGTGTAAACATTAAACTACATACTTTCAAAACTGAAGAATAAATTCGGAAGTTCTATTTAAGAACCAATGCTTACGTATTTATTGACTACATTTATATCATCTATCTAAGATCAGCGTCGAACGTTTTCATGGAAGAGCTGGATGTCAAGTACGGGAAAGCGATGAAGGGAACCAGTGTCGAGTGGGGTACAGTGGTGTATTTCGCTTTCAGCCACTGATAAATCATCCCGTCGGTCGTGTATACAATGTTCCACGTTATTTAACGGATTCGCTTTACAATTGGCTCTACAGCTACATCTCTGACGCTCTCATTTCTCAGCTTCTGCTCATCAACGCGTCGGTGATGCTGAGAATCTCACATCAGGATTTGCTCGACTGAGTATCGCTGATCTCACTGATCCGCTCTTGTGGAAACACTTTCGCTCAGAGAGGAGCTACTCATTGTGCTGGCTGGTGATTTCAACTCTTCACTTTCTGTCGTAGTGGTTGCCGCTAGCTGTTTCACGCATCTTCTCTTTACCTCTTCGATAGACTAACTTGTGTGATTTTTTACGATTTCTTTCTCAGAACTGAACGTTGAAATGTGGATAATGTGGCGAACAAAGGTTCGAAGAAAGACGTATGAGCTCTTAGTTGCATCAGAACTTTAATTAGATCAAATTTCACGTAAGACTCGTTAGCTCCTTTATGCAGAACGCCCTACTAAGAGCCGACTTATCGTGGTGCGACGTTGTTTCACATGCCATACGGGAATTATCATATCATCTAGTCGAATGCATTGAAGCCAATCCCTTACCTCTATATGAGAAACGGTGACCTATCGAGATAGTCGGCCATTAGTAGCGGAGACCATAGGCTAAAAATAAATGGCTAAAAAACCATCACTGCGAGCAGATTATTATTCTGAATTCTATAAATAGAATGGAAATGTCCTGCTTTAGTGATACTGAGGCACCTCAGGAGGTCAGTGGCTACTGTTTTGCTCACTTTGGTGACAGATGTGATCCGTCTGAAATAAATTTTGTTCGGTCAATTTGGTCCACTTTTCTAATCATCCTTTAATGAGTTCCTCTCATGTTTCGACATTCCTGATAGTGGAGTTGTCTCTGGCGTTGTCACTCTCACATGAGCATCGGTCGGGAATTACTCTTCGTCCGTTAACTAAGTATTTCTGCCCGAATGCCTTCGTATAACACTGCAGTTCAGCACATAACGTTCAGAAATATTACACATAGTCGGTCGCTATTCTTTCTGCACCCCATCAAATTGAATGTGATTATATGTTATTATGTTAACGATGAAGAATTCTCTACTAAGTTATAAGTATTTGTGATCATGGCTGACCATTAAAGTCTCTCAGAATCACGTTTAGCATGCAACTTAATACTTTGTAAAGGTTTCGCTAGTCCCGAGAGGAACACCTGTAAGAGAATACAGAAACTCTCACTTCATTGGTAGATTACCCTCTTTCACGGAACGTTTGATTTCAACCACATTATTCTCCACTCACTTCAACGCTATACCTCGTAGTAAGGGTAAAACACAACCCTTGTGAATCGATCGAGCAGTTTTTTTTTCTTGTCGAAAAAGTTTGCCGGTAGGGAATAGTCTTGTCGGTGACGATTTCAAGAACTTCGTCGTAACTACAGTGCAGGGAAACAGAGATCATTCCAGATACGTGGGATATTCGAATATGGACTTCTGTGAGACTATTTATAGTTTCCTATACCTTCAAGGAAAATGACCCATGTTTTACGCGTTCTCCACATCCAGTTACGTTCACATTTTGCCATTGTCAGGATATTTTTCACTCTGCATGCTTTGATCCAGTAGAATTCAATTTAGGCTCGGGAAATGCGAGCCACTTCAGGTGCTAGCAAGTGATATGCATTATTTGTGAGCGAGTCTTAAGCCATAGTCACTAGACAATGGACCACATTGTTGCCATAGAACGACGTTGTTCAGAGGTGTCGGAATTGTTTGTTCTTTGTAACATCCAGATATTTTGTCCGTGGATAAGAAAGGAGGCTTACCTGCTCGAGGTACTGGGAAGAATTTTCGATCACATAGCCTATTATGAGGAGTCTATTGTGACACTGTAGGAAAGGACATTACTAATTCTAGGCTACAGTAAGCTATAGCAATAATGAAAGTTTTGCTACTTTTTGTCGTTGATTGGTACATATAACGCTGTCTTTAGTGAATTTAGGTGGGTTGTGCGAACTCTACGTGTCAAGTCACCTAGGATCTCATTCAAATTTCAAGCAGAGCTCTCCTGGTACTTCAGTGGCAGTCCTAAAGAAATGGCTGCCTGTCCAACAAATAAAAAGAAATGCACAATCAGATTATGATGAAGAGACCAGCGTCAAACTGGTCTAGTCTGCTTTTTGTTAATATTAATCATTTCGTTTATGAGCTCTTTCTAGAATCACTTAACCCTGAAATCATGCAAATATTTCTGAGAAGTGATCTTTTCATGCTTTACGGCTGAACAACTGTCACATTTTTACGGCCGACGAGTGCGTGTGATGTATTCTGACCTGGGTGATTTCGTGTATAAATATTTAACCAGGCCTTCTCTTCTAAGGTAATTTGTTAGTATTTTTCAAACTGGCCGCCGTTTAACCTCGGCAATATTAGTAAATACCTTCTTGGATTATTGAGCTAATACGAGGTTAATAAAGATGCTTATTTGGCTAACGTCTAGACGTTTTGGTCTTCCTCAGGGCCAACGATGCCAGTCAGTCGATGGTCCGCGGCAACATCTCGACTCTGTCATCTCGCTGGACTATCGACTCAAATCATAGGCTTGGAGGAAAACGAAGGCATCGAAATGTTGGCCGAATAAACACCTTCATCAACCTCGTGTTAGCTTAGTAATCCAAGAATGTTTATATTAATATTATTTATTAATATTTCCCATAGTTCGTCTACTACCGTATTGGATACTTTCGGTAATAATTGCATCTATTTTACTGCTTTTTTTGTTTCACTGTATTGTAACAGAGACCAGTCAGCATTTCATTTGACTTATGTGTCAGATGTATGCGTCTGTGGAAGAACTGGATCCGATGTCGAGAGCGTTACAGCACTGCTTCGACAGCAACGACGATGAGAAGTCGATCTCGAAGCTAGTACTGGTTGTCGCTGCTGCAGATTTTCAGTGTATCAGTTGCCGTTTTCATCTTGCTTTGCTGTTGAGACTAGTTTTTGTTCTGTGCGTGTGCTTGTGTGTGTCAGTCGGATCGTCGGATCATCATCTCGATTAGCATGATGATACGATCGTGTGTCTTTTTTGAGCGCACCCACGCACCCACGCGCCCACCAAATGGAGCATCTAGCCATCCATCCATCCAACATGTGGGAGAACGAGTTCTGTTCACTAACATAACCGTGCGCCGTAGTGTCGTCGTCTGGGCGTGTTACGGCATTGTTTGGCGGGTGCGTGATCGGGGCACCCAGATGATCGCTAGAACCGGCGGCGGCAGGGCTGGACGGCCTGCTCGCCGTCTCGCCTCGCTTTCATTCCGCTTGTTCGTTCGCTGCCACCGATTCACTTTCCAGTTTCGCTGTCCTGCTTTTCGCCCACTACTTCGTCTTCGGCACTTACGGCGCTCCGTTTCAGTGATCTGGGCGATCGATAACCGCCAGCGGCGTACGGTGACTGCGGCAGCGACACTCCCAGGAAGATTTCGCAATTCGGTCATTATAGCCGCGTTACCCTGCTACTCGAACGTTTTCTTGCCCTATGACTCAATCTCTAGGTAGTAATAATCGATTTGAAGAGTCCATCAGCTCCCTTTAGAACACCGTACCCAACAAACATATCTCGTAGTTGACGTAGGTCAATTGTTCCACTTCTTCCTCTGCTTTATTATGCTTTCAGTGTCACACGTCCATCTGATTTTCTCGGTATTTTCCAAGTTTTGTTTCTCTGTTCCCCGCCTAATATGACGCTGAATTAAGTTATCCTCTTTATAATTAAGTTATTAAGGAGGTGTCATCAGCCTTTTTTAGGTTATTTGTAAGTACTGCGATGAGATATTGACATTCGGTCGCTGATCCGTAAAAACCATGTGATTGAAAAGATCATTGGATAAAGTCATGACGTATTCATACATAACTCAGCCGGTGGGAAAGAGACATGTGAAACCCACTGACTGATATGCGCAATCCTTGCACATGTGCGAGGAGATCCGAGACAGCTGTTTGGAATACGAAGTACGTCGAAAGGGGCGAGGGGGGCGAATTTAAATAGCGGACTTGTGGAGGAGTGAGGCAAAAGCTTGGAAGGCGGCAGGTGCTGTGTGGTCGGCTAGGAGAGCTGTGTCTTCTCCTGGTTATTCTGTTAACCGGTTGAACATATCCCTCAACGGTTTTCTTTCCCCTCGTTTCGTCGTATCGTAATTTTAATCTGCAGATTATATGTTTTGGTGAACTGTGATGTGTAAAGTCAATGAACACACTTCATCGTTTTGTCTGTTCTGGTTGTCTCAACCTTCAAACTCCTCATTGTGACTGGCGTTTCTGACTGTGTTTCTGAGTTC
This sequence comes from Angiostrongylus cantonensis, assembly GCA_009735665.1. Classification (NCBI taxonomy): domain Eukaryota; kingdom Metazoa; phylum Nematoda; class Chromadorea; order Rhabditida; family Metastrongylidae; genus Angiostrongylus; species Angiostrongylus cantonensis. The sequence continues at coordinate 123,822 of MQTX01000353.1, forward strand.
TACGAAGAACAAATGAATAGGCTTTTATAAAATCGTCTGTAAAACTATCAACAAATGTCCCTTAGGGCATTATTTCTGGAATGTTGGCTAGTAGATGCTTGAGTTTGGTAGCGCTATCAACCGCAGTGTAAATTACATTAACTTCATACTATCGGCATATTTGTGAACAAAAATGGACTTTATACATATATCTGTATAGATCAGGTATCATTTTTGAATTCTGTTATGCTTTAATTGATATCGGGAACAAATCCAGTAAGTTGTTGGGGGTGTAGTGTGTAGCGCGATGGTTAGAGACGCTATAAAATACACATGGGTTCGATCCCGTACTCTAGGCTGAACGAGTCTTCCATTCCTCTGGGATCTGCAACTTGGTACCAGACAAGTTTGAGAGGATAGAAACACTAGCTCGATACATCTGCAAGCTACCGTGAATCATTTTGAAGACCAGATATGCATTCACTCACTTCCAACGATTCTCAATGTGATGTCGAATGCATGGCGCATCCCTTAGGGATTGATCAACCCCAAGAGCCGTATCCTTTATCCTTTAAATTATTGAGGTGATTTTCAATTTTCTAATAGTGGAGGTGGCGTCCAAAGTCCTTGTTCGATGTTGATTTTAAGATTGAAATACTATAGTACTCCTTTTAAATCGCGCTCGGTTAGTTGTACGAATGCAAGCAACTCGATTTTCTTTAAACGTGTGCCATGGGTCTTTATCTCGAACTCCGTTTTGATGACGTCCATACAAGATTCCAACGACGTTGTAATGCAAGAGAAGTTGATGAATCGGATTTTTCCTTCTGGTTCCTATACTTTAGTAATTTTACATCTATTCCTCAGTTTCCGTTTCCAGTCAGTAGTACTTTTCTCTTAATTTGGCCTATTCGCAGAAATCTGTTTGGAATTCAATGCTTGTTTTTTGCCAGTTAATGCTTGTTTCTAACATTCTGATTTTAGACATTGGCAAGCCGTTCCTACTGTACTCGTGAGCTGTACTGCCCTGTTTTCTTTCCAATAAGGTAATAGTTCTTTACTGTTCGAGCTTCTAGCTTAGTATTTTCTTTTAGTTTTATCGCATTGTAATTTGTCGTGTTCACTTTTTCGTTCGATCTTATGGTTACGACGTGAACCTGGTGCTTATTCTTGGGGCTAGTTTGCGTCTGTTTGTAGTTAGTTCATTTTCTTGTTTCGCTCATGTTTCTAATGCGAACGTAGAATAAACGTCTATGTGACTGTCATCCCATTAAAGCAACCAGTGCTAAGGAAACCGTTGCGTAGTTCTTCTTCCTATCCTTTGCTATTTCTTGTAGAGATTACGGTCGTTTAGAAGCAGACGAATGGACACGCATTTTTGTTAAGTCCTTGCCAAATGTACAGTCGTACATTAAATTCGGTTTCAGTGATACTTTAATTTCGCATTGTGATGCCTTAGTTCATGAATCCTTCAGTGAAAATCCTTAAGCAGTAGCCGAAACCACACGTTAGAGTTGGAGGAACTTCGTGGATGATGGATGCGAGGAAATGAATGGAAAGTGAAAAGTGCTGGGGTCTGCACGGTAGACGTGAAGACGGGTCATGTAAAAGTAAAAAATATTCCACAGGATACTCCTACCATACGATTCCCTCTTATATCTAACCCGATTTGGTATTTTTTTCGTAATCAGGAGCCCTAATAAACGTAAATAAGTTTACGTGGTTCATCTTTACAGTGTTCCACTACTCATAACTCCAGTATAGCTTTTTAGAGAAGCGATTTAAGCTGGAATATCTTAAGACGAAAGTAATAAGCACGATATTGTGGTCTGAACAGTAAAATAGCACAACTATGTAAAATTTTAAACAATTCAGAATGCTTGATTCTTTGGGTGGCAAGCAGACCTCATCATGGCTCGACGGCCTTTCGTCGACTGTCAACATTAACTCTTCTGTATCATCTGGTTTAAATCACTCACAAACAAACAATTCTGAAGCTCTCTCAAGACCTTCGTGGCTTTTCAACAGTCAGGTTTGTTCACATACCGCTAGCTCTGCTATTTTGTAATTTTCTGTTAGTAAACTTACGAGGAACTGGTTGAACAGTTTTGTTCTGCTGCATTTTAATGTCTAAATAGTTTGCTAATGACTTCGTCTGATGTCCTCTGATGTCTGTGGATCGATTTTCATCATTGTCTGTGGACTGACTTTGCGTTATGGTGGAGACATTGGTCGACGTGTTCGATTAAATAACAAACAGTCTATCAATTTTTAATTATGTATGCTTTCTGTTCATTGTATTACGTGGCTAAATAGCTGCACTTCTTAACTAGTGACCACATTCGCTATTAACTTGGGGGCTTGAGAATTTATCCGTCTTTTAGAAATCCGTGTGGGGGCGCGTGTGGCGCAGTGGTCGGAGGCGCCACTGCGGCGCGTACGTGAAATGCGCCCATGGCCCACCAACCCTTCCATCCCTCCGGGGTCGGCAAATTGGTACCAGACTTGTCTGGGAGGATAGCAGCACTGACTCGATACATCGGCCGGCCACCGCGAGTCATTGTAAAGGCCAGATATGCATTCAATCACCCCCAACGATGCTTAATGAAGTCGAATGCATGGCGCATCCCTCAGGGAATGATCAACGCCGAGAGCTTTGTCCTTTTTTATCCTTTTAGAAATCCGTCATCTTCAATGAAGAGCTGTTCTAGAGCTGAACAGCTCCTATTCATTTCTATCTCCTACGTATTCCTCTTGTCATGGTTTTGAGTTTAATTTGAGCACGAAAGCAAGAAAAAGTAGGATATTTTTGTACACTAAGGTCTTAACTGAGTAGGTTGTATGGTATTCATTTGCAGCCTACGTAGCATGAACTGTTTCTTGCTTAAAGAGGAGAATTACTTAGTGACATCTTCGTCAAATCTCCAGTCTGGTACTTGTTATATCTACTTCGAATATCTAGTAGATCCGATTATCTAATACATCTAGCACTGATTTCATTTATTATTTGCTTTATAATAATTTAAAACTGGTTGTGAAAGTAGTAGGTTCTACCGTTTAATTGCTAATAGCACTGGTAGTTAGGAAGCTAGCTGAGAGACAGGCGAAACCAAGGACCCGCATAGTGTGGTGGTGAACGCGTTAACCCCCGAAAAGGGTAATAGCGCGTTCCTTCTCCACCACAGGCACCTGTGGTCCTGGGTTTCGTAAATATCTCAGCAACATTGTAGTTGTTTTCACATAATACCCTGCCGTCAAAGATTTTAGTAAACAGTAAATAAGAAGACAATGTTACAGTTTAATTGAAAGGAAAATTAAAATGTTTACGTCTGTGTGATCGGAACCGGATCGGATTAATATTATTTTATTGTTGATGGTTTCAAATTGGCTCCTGCCGTTTTGCCAATGTCGAAAACATTGTAAGATTAGATTTATTAGTAGACACACAAGCCTTTTATCCACGTGTTTCTCATTACATCAATCGTTTCTGCGGCATTAGCAGATTGGATTTTGGCTCCTGTTCATTCCAAACGATATGTTTCCTTTCGTTTCTCTGTGTCATACTTTAAGCCAAAATTTAACTTGGTGGATCTAGTTCCTTGTGCTGTGAAATGGGAAACTAGGTCATTAAGCTGTATAAAGCTGTTTCTTTTCTTCAAAATGTTTTTTGATTCTCGGCGAGGAGTGTCATGTTATTAGGTGACTTATCACAATGTCCTTTTGAAATTAGCTTTTGCAGGAACATTTGTTTCTGCGTATTCATAATATTTCATTAGTGGACAAAAAAAGTATGAAGCTCTCAGCGTTGATCAATCCCTGAGGAATTCGCCATGCATTCGACTTCATTAAGTATCGTTGGAGGTGATTGAATGCATATCTGGCCTTTTATCGAGCCAGTGCTGCTATTCTCTCAAACAAGTGTGATACCTGTTTGCCGACACTGGGGGATGGAAGGCTTGTTGGCCCATGGGCTTGGGGATCGATTCTACGCGAGCGTTGCAGGGTGCCTCCGACCACTGCTCCACACGCGCCCATTTCGTTAGGGGAGTTATCTTTATCGTCTTTTTTAAGCGGTAGTTGTTTTAGAGTATCGGAACTCTATGCGATTACGGTCTTGGAAGTCCGTCCCATGAATATTCAATGGTTCCCTTGTGCGCTAATTGTAAGCGCAGCAAATTTGCATAGTGCTATGTTACTTGTTTCTTCTTAACGCATAACGTCCGACTCTTACACAGCTGTTGCATGAGATAATGTGTTGTTTCATACCATTACAGACGTATTGGCTTTTAAGCGCTAGTCGAAATTAATTAATAATTATCCCGATAACTAGAGGACTTAAGTGCTTGGAGACCTGATCAGATTTTTGAACACTTTGCTCGATCGCCCGAGAGGTACATGTGCTTTGTGCCCTACTAATGTGTAACTGTTTGTCCCCACCATATTACCACATTATGTCAGCATTTGGAAGTGTTTAGCAACTTGTTTTGTTTCTATTTCGGTACCAGGTTTATGGGAGCGTGCCCATTCCGTGGAACAACTGCCCTTCATCATAGCGATTGGAATGGAGTAACAGTCAATTATCATTCAGATTACCGGTCAATGAACTGGTCTGCAAAAAGACTTTTTGTTACTTGTTTAGTGTAAAGAAAAGCATTTCACGGACCACGGCTGGTGTACTGTATTGGACAAACTATCGTTTTTATACAAAAAAAGGTACGCTAAAAGTGGGTGTAGTAAAAGGAACCACTGAGAACGAAATACATGCGATGGAATGGATTTATGTAATGTCACGAACAACGCATATTTCTGTCATGACGTTCAGTACGTGTTGAAAAATTCACATTTCGTACTGGTAGGTGTGCGTCGTATAGTTTGACTTCAGCTTTTTGTTTATGTAAACAGTACCCGACATTGTGCAACATTGGTATGTCAGTGAAGATTAGGGGTGAACGTAGTTCTTTTTTGTTAGTTTTTTTTGTGTTTACAGAAAGAATTTAGGCTCCACTCACTTTAACAGCTTTTCTAGTCAAGGGTTACTGAAATATTAAGTTATCTTGAGATCATCCCATCGTTCAGTGGAGTTCTTTCAGTTTTCAGTAAATTATTCCGTAGCCTATGTTTGCATCATTGAGAGAGTTTTTCAACGAATTCTTCGAGTTTTTTTTTGCGGATCGCAACACACTAAGGATTGTTTTTCGATGGCTGGAGAGATATGTGCACATGTTTTCGCATATGGCGGCACGGATTTCGCCATAAGGGTTGATTGCTGGAGTGCTAGATTGCAAATTTCATCTGGCGCCAAAACTCATGCAATCGTTCGCTAGCCAGCAGTAAGTAGTACTGTGGTAAACATATCCTTCCAACTTCTCCTATTCCTATTTGTAAATCTTCGGATTAGGCGTTTATAATTCATAGATGTGACACATTTTCCTGTATCGAAACCCACCCGTACTCTTTTTTCCACGCCCAAGAGGCGGTGTTAGAGCAGAGATGTGTTATTGCTGGTTGCCCAGCTGCGATGTACAGCGGGATTTCACCCTGTCGACAGGATCACCTAAGTCAACAAACTGAGCTACGAGCAAATCAATGTCCGGGAATTATGTGGTGGAAACTAAGTGGATCTGTGACAAAGTTCCTTCAGATCACACTAGGGCTAACCTTCAGTGGCGATCTATGAGATTTCAGTACGGCATTTTTAGATTTCGGTTAGGAAGCAAATAAGAAAGAAGGCTTACCTTATTTGAGTTATCTATCCTCAAATCATCTCCAGGCTTAGTTTTTTCATTCATTTTATCTTCTTATGGCCACATGTGATCACATTATTTCTATTCTGATTCACCAGTGGCCTAAGCATCAGTCATCTACTTTCAAGGGAGCGTAATTCTCCTTTCAATTCCTTGTCAGCCGTGCTAGGCGTTCCGAACCGTTAACTGTAAAGGGCTGTCGGGCGTTCTCCGCATTTCATGTTAAGAGAGGCTATACGACGAGAATTATATTGGGTTGTTCAGAAATAAATGAGCGTTTTAAAATATTTTTTTGTTTTAATGTATTTCTTTTACCAATAAAATATTCTTTGTACCTCGCATTATGATATATCGCTAGAAATATGATTTTATGCTTTTTCTAGCCATCTAGTTATATTTTGTTAAAAGTCAAATCAAAAATAAATTAATGTGACCGAGGTAGCGGGGTAATGCATAGATGGATTACTGGATGAAAGTAGGCCTTTGGACATCGATAACTTGCTGAGAAAAATAAGAGCAACAGATTACTTGGCCGAATCAGAGACAACAGAAATGCTATACTTAATGATATTACTGAGAAAAACTGACGAAAAGACGACAAATATTTTCGTCAGGAAGTCAAAACATTGTAAAGGTATTTAGACGGAAGTGTATGAAGGAAATTATAGTGAGGTAAAGTAGACATGGGAAAAAATTGGTGCACGACGAGAAAACCAAGCGAGAAAGTCGGTGCTAAACTGAATGATGAATATCGCTCTATTGACGTATGCAGGTGCGCACATTTGGCTCCTATGTTGCTTCAGACTGTCGTAATTCAGCGTCCAAAAAATGCTTTTGTATTTCTGTGTACTTTTTCTGTGCCATGATTTCTTTTTTATTTTTATACCTTATACTCCAGGCTTTTATCGATAATTGGTGTTATATGTCACCAGTGGTTCACGTAGATTCCATTGAATTTTAGGAATTGCCTTCTTATCGCGAAGGAAAAAGTGTAGTTCAGTGTAGCCCAAGATTGCATTCGGTGCTTCTCACCACCATTACCTGTTCATTCATCCGAAAAACTTATTAACAGGGCAAATTTTAGAATTTACTTTGAGTTAGAAATTATTTACAATTTATTAATATTTGGTTTAAGAGTATAGAATGTGGCTATTAGGTTTCACATTGGAAACGGTTTTAGGATGAAAATATATACTATTGGTTAAAATATCCTTGGCCAAAATTAGTCAAGTAAAGGTTTACAGCCTGTGTTTTGTTAGATTGCTTGCTATTAATCTTCTGTATCTAAACCGAATGGATATGTGGTCCAGGTTCTCTGTCGTTTTAGGTTCTTATTTTGTACTCATTTGCTCTCACTCAATCAAACCTGAAATTGTTCTTCTCTCTACTGATAGCGACGCATGTGGCGGAATGGTTGGAGTTGCCCTGCGGCGCACACATGGGATCGATCCCCCGCATCCGTGGTTCATTAAGGCTTCCATCCCTCCGGAGTCGGAAAATTGGTACCAGACTTACCTGTATGGGGGGATAGAAGCACTGACTTGCTACATTGCTAGGACACCGCGAGTCATTGTAAAGGCCAGATATGCGTTCGATCACCTCCAAACGATGCTTCATGAAGTCGAATGCATGGCGAATGCATGCAGGATGCATGCATCCTTCAGGGATTGACCAACGCCGACAGGTTTAGCCTTTTTTATCAAATGATAGTAAAGATTTCGTCAATTATTATTTCGTTTTTGATCATTTTTATCTGAGACTGAGTAATTACCAAGTTATTATTAGTGAGTCATATATAATATCAGTCTCTGTTTCGTCGTTCCGTCACTTGTTGTTATTAGAAGTTTTCTCGTGCAAGTCTGCAAACTTCCTTCCAGACTGCTTAATGGGCCTTTTTTCTAAATAGGTTATGTCTACTGGAATATCTCTAAATGGTCTGGTTATCGAAGGAACAATCCCATCGCATGTTAAGGAAGTTTGCTTGCTTACTTGTAGTGCTCCTCAAGCTTTTACTAAAATTAAATTTGTGGTGTCTTCCAAATGAATTTGTAAGATTAATGATTAATGATTTTGAAGAACAGTATGTCACTACATTCAAATGTTTTCGAAAGCGCTTTTGAATTTATTTTAAAGGACAATGTGCTTACAATGGTATTCGGAACCAGGCTGTATTTGGACCCTTTCATTTTGGATTTTTTTGTGCTTTTATTACTGTCACGAGCAAAGTTAATTTTTGTCGCTTTTTCTCTATTTTTTTTTATTAATGCATAGAATATACAACTGACTCTTCGCAAACTTACGATGTGGCCGTACTTCTTTTCGATGCGACAACTGGATGAGACACTTTCGATACCAGTTTTGGCCAGTTGATGGTAACGTCAGTTGTGCAATATGATCTTTGCACACTTTCTCCTGTCGGGTAGGAAGCGAATGCATACCCGTCAGCCGATTGCTGTCAACTGGTTTTTCGTGCCCGGTTAGAGGACCTTGGTTCTCTCAGTTCATTGATTCCCGTAATTGCGAATTCATAGTTGGCGTATTATATGTCAATTCCTTATATTTACAGCTTTCCTTCCTTAGCTTTTCGCTGGCAAACCACCGATGAAGACGATTCCATAGTTAATGGTGTGGATTTTGCTAAGATTTTAACTAAGTAAATCTTCTATTGCTTCTTGAATGTTTTGCTTTTTCTTCTCCTGTAAAGAAATTTCTTGAGAAATGAAGACAGTGCTTCTAATGTTTGAGAAGTTGTTCAAAATTTTCCGACATGAATTGGGACCGTCTGCGTTTTTTTTTACGTCTTCTATATTTTAGTTCTTTTCTTCTATATTTGGTGTGTCAGAGTATTTGAGGAAACCTGAGAAAGGAATATATTTCTGTGAATCATCTTTTGCCAGTGGATGCTGTTTTTCATGTATTCACCTTGTTCTGTTTGTGTAAACAGCAGCTATTCGGAGTTCTTTGTTAGCAGACTATGGAGAGTCCGTGCGATCCTAATAATTTCAATTATTGGTTGCTTTCACACCCACACCGAGTGCGCTCATGGACTTTCCGGTCGACTGGGATCTGATCCGGTTTTGTCTGTTGTCATTCATGCTACAGGCTCTACATTTCGAGTGTTCTTAGGCCGAAAATCATTCTCGAACGGTTGCTGTTTGTTCTTGTCAGTCATTCGGAGATTTTTTAAAATATATTCTACCTATATTTCCTTGTTCTGTACCTAAAATCGATTAGGAGAGATGGGCAGTTTTCATAACGTCTTATGTTGGTTCTATTTAGACATTGTTACTTTCTGTTAAAGCGTATGTCCGCTATGAATGTGAAATATTCCTTCGTAGCAGGATTCATCGACGATTTCTTTGTTGTATAAATGAGCTTGGGAGCAATGGTAGTTCACATTTGAGCTACTCCTGCAAATAGAACCTACTACATAAAAAGAGCAAGACTTAAGAAACTTTCCGTACGATCAGTGTATCTAACGAACAATGGATGTGATTGGCATTATTTTCAGTTACGATCGCTTTCACTGATCGCGGAAAGTTGTACTTGTTGGCTTATTTTAGGCTTACATTTACTCGATGTACATTCGCAGGGGCCATTCACGTAATTCTCCAAATAAAGGTAATTGTGCACCGACCTCATTCATGTGAGAGACAGCTAGGTTACGTGGCGTTTCTCCAGGAAGCTTATAAGGTATTTGTGTCTAGCAAATGCGGCCACGTATGCCCTGTTGGATTCTGGAGGTGGAGTCCTTCTCTGCTACTCCAGATTGTCCTTCACTTCTGTGTAGACGCTGCGATTAGGAGTCAGATAATGCAATTCGATCTGCTCAAAGTCATGTATTAAAATTACTGAAGTGCATGGGTTTATGCGGTTTTGCTTTTGCGAAAATTCCACGCTTAATCCGAAAAAACCTTCCGGTAACTAATTTTTACCTAGAAGCAATGCGAGTAAAAGTATTGGTACCAAGAGTTTAATGCCCTTCGTGTTTCTCAGACGAAGATCTCACTGTGCAACAAGCAACAAGGACAAGTGAAGGCTTTACTGTTTCCCACTTGAGTTGCCTTTGTTAACAATGCTAGGTATTACAGTCGGTGAAATTCATTGTGGAATCACATACAACAAAAATGCTCTTTCTTATCTGGTCGTCATTGTTGTATTCTTGTTCTTCGATACCGTGGTCGTTACATCATGGATACCCGTATGCGGAATGCTAATGTCTTTTATTAATAGTTGTAAGGCTAGAAACGCGGTGTTTTTTCTCGTAAAAATTGATTTATTCCTCAGTGCTATGTAAGTGAAGAATACTACTTAAGATTTTCTATCTTTGTTCACAAGGAGCTTTTAAGTCACTGCCACCTGTATCACCTGGAGTCCCGTTGATCGGCTAGTGACTCGAGCGGGCAATGGTGGTCATAATAGTGTACCACTACAGTGCCGTTAGAGTGATCCATATGTGGTTCATGTCATTCACATTATGAGCGAACACTACATATGCATTATGAATCATGGTTTTGACATTTTTTTTATTGCGTCGTACATCCTTTTCATGTCATTTTTCTTTCTTGGATGGTTTCCTTTTCTCTCGAAAGTGACTGTAAAAATTCTGTTATGTTGTGTTATGTTAAAGCAAGGTCCATTAAATCTCATGATTTCTTCTAAAGTTACCGGTTTCCACGACTGCTTCATATGTCAGTGTTATCTAGGTCTCTTTCATAAGTTTGAGCTTTCATAGGTTTGAGGTTAGGAGGATGAGGTTTCCAAGTTCCACCATAAATAGAAGTTCGAAATGTATTGCTTTATTGTTGTGCGCTTGTAGCGCAGTGGTAAGAGCTGCCTGCAGAACACTACCAAGCCTTTCGTCCTTTAGGATTCAGTAATTTGGTAACAGACTGGTCTGGGAGGAATACGCACGTGATATTTTTCAAGCAGACCGTCATTTAACTTTGAATAGAACGACCAATGTACCTTATTTCATTGTTAAGCTAAACCAGGTTGTTACCACACATTTATTCGGCTAAAGGGTCGATGTCTTCGTCTTCTTCAGAGCCAATGATTCGAGAGTCAGTGTCCACAGTTCATCTTCTTGATTTGGTGCCTTCATCGTCTTGTCGAGTCTATTCGGCGGACTCTGCGGGTATGGACCATTGACTCGGACCGTCGGCTCTGAGCGAGACGAAGACGCCGAAACGTTAACCGAATAAACATTTTTTACGAAATTTGTGTTACCTCATCAGTAAAAGAATATATATTGGTTAGCCACGCCTACGTCAAAGGAAAGTCGATTTTCGAAATATTGTTGTTATATCGCTATGCTACTGCAAGGTCGTATATGCATTCAATTACCTCTAATGATATTTGGTGAATTCGAGTGCACTGCGCATCCGTTAGGGATGATCAACGTCGAAAGCCTTATCCTTTGTCCTTTATTGCTTTTCTTTGTTCGCGCAGAAATGTTTTGATACAACTGTTATCGAACAACCTGTGGTCGGATGCAGTGTTTGGTCGCACATCGCTGCCCTCATCGTCATCCTTATCAAGTTCACAATGAGGCGTGCTGGCTTCATAGTCATTTTCTCTCGTGTGCCTCTCGGATCTTGGGTTCGTTAAGCTCGTTTTTCGCTGATAGTGTTCAATAAAACTGGGCGGAACACTCGTAAAGTCTATCGGGTTTTTTTTTGGTTTTGCAAAGTAATGAGTTTAAAAATTTGAATTAGGCTTTTGCTATGATGTAAATGAAAAAGTACAACTTTCATAGTCTCCGTTCTGTTTATATTTTTTGTTATTGCTGCTATATTTACTTCATCGCCAGTAATTCATTGTTCTTTTGGCATGCACACTTGAGGTTGTTTTATTGCTACTCATTAATAATAACTAATGTTTTGGCCTACTTTACCTTCTTCAGAGTCTCGAAAGGTCAAGTTAGCTATAACTTAGCTAAATGCTTCCATAACCTTGACGAAGGAACCACAATACATAAATTTCAATTCCACTGAGAACAAGACAGCTTCTTCACACACTCCTCACTTCTACGAGTCCTGTACGGGGTATTCCACATGGACACCAACCCAACGGAGTTCAAATTGATGGGTAATGTTACAACCTCTTGCGTAAAAATATCACAGTGAGATTAATGTGAGATCTGGTGTGATCTCTTGTGGGGCGTGCGGGGACGAATACGCTAGCGAAAGGGGTAGACTGCTGTGCGTCCGTATAAGAGGACAGCTGGTCGGTAAATTTAAAGTTAAGCCAAATATTCCACTGGGCGTGCATAGGACACGAGTGCTTAACGGAGAGGATTTTAAAGTGAAGCGTTTTGGATCAATTTCAAAAATGAACCACAAAGAGACGTGTTTCATGATCACGCATGACCTAGCGCCATACCTCGTACTGATTTTTTGACCACAGCCAGGCATATTCCTCATCTACGTGAGACCTTTGCGTTCGATCTTTTTTACCAAATAACTTGACAGCTTAAAAAGAACAAAGACATGTCTAAAAAGCTGTTTATTATGTGAATGAAAAGTTCTGTGTTAAGTTTTATCTCTTGGGTTTATGAAGATGTTTGACTGAATAGATTACGTCTCAGTTTGACTTGTCCAGGCTCTGAAGAACGCGAAACCATTGAAACGTCAGCTACCATTAATAAATGATTTAATAACAATCTCGTGTGTGCTTACTAGGAAAATGGCAAGTTACTGGTCATTGCGGAGTTTAGTAGAAAGTTTTTTTTTAATATCAATTTCATCGGGACGTGAAAAACTTAGTACACTTTTCATTCCATTGTTCTGCGGCTAAAGGGCTTGTGCAGCAGTGTCTGGCGGTAGGTACAATGTCGTCTTTGGTTTCACCCCGCGTCCGCATCACAGATTCACAGTCTTTAGGTTAAGTCGTTCGAAAGCACATTGTTTCAACTTTAATTTACCGCCATTTCTTGTTTTCACGGCAGGGTACTATATGAAATATGATTAGGATGATGCTGAAATATTTGCAGAACGCCGACTCAGGTCAGCTTGGAACCCCTGCTTACCGTTTAACGGAGGAAGCTGACTTGGGATCCGAGTTTTGCAAACATCTCATCATTACGTAATTATTTTTTATTTATTGCATATTCTTTTCCATGGTAGGGTATAATTTGAACTGTAATCACAATGATACTGAGGTATTTGAAAAACTCCACACCGCAAGTGCCACCGGTGGGTTTCGAACATACTACTATTCCGGAGGCTAACACGTTCACCACCACACCATATGTGTCTTTCGTTTCACCTTTCTGTCAGCCGTGTTTTATAGGTGCTGTCAGCACTAGAATATGCAATCAGCATATGTAATAGGTTTGTATATACTTGTCTCATCGTTATTGTGAAAATCAATCAATTTATTGTTGTACTAATGTTTTAACCTTTGTTTTTGCTCTTTTTTGCTTTGTCTCACTTATATTTTTATTAAATTGGTGCTGTCTGCAATCACCCGTCAGTGGGAATGAGCTGGGTCACGTGGGACGGGACAGCACGTGTGCTTCCGGCAAGGATAATTGCGACTTCGTTGCCTAGCTGAGGTTCCAGGTTTTAGTCATATCTCAGCATGGCTCTGGTTGTACTTAATTAGCCAATGTTCATAGGAGTTTTATTTTTCAAGTCTAACATTAGAAATTGAACTAAACGCATTCTGACGCAATATGGTATCCTGCCCTTTTTGAGCCAGGTTGTATGACTTGAGTAATCAGTTTAATGTACAGTTTAATGTTCTATTATCGAACACATTTTAGTCCAGTGTGAAAACCATTAAATGAGTTCTCAAAATCAAAGATTATGTGGGCTAGTGAACGGAATTCCACTTACTGTTCCAATTGCAATTGTTTTTGAGTCGAAGGATTTTCAGTACTTATCGCTTTCATTCCTCTCATGGAATTGATCCTTTCGTTTTGCTTCGTTCCTTCCGATATGCCGTCCTTCTTGCGGAGGGCGTCGTAATGCGTCGCCCATTTGTGGAAGGACGGCCGTTTGTGATGGTTTCTATGCATGTTTCATTGCGATCTGTCGCCATAACTCCAACTTCCTTCGTGTTTGTTCTGAAGTTTCGTACGCTATCAGACCGCTGTTGTTATGCCACTCACGTGCTGAACCTTTTTTGTATGCAAAGTCAGCTGTTTCACTCATAAATACTCGAGCGAATTCTCTCTTTCTCTCTCTCTCTCACTCTCTTTCTCTCTTTCTCCTTTACCTTTTCTTATCTCTCCTATGCTAGTTTTTTTTTTCGATATTCGTCATCATTTGTCGTTCTGGAGCTTTTCGTATGGTTATTTTTCTAACAACTAAGCGCTTCTACTCCACACAATATTTTCGATGACTTCTTAAGATTAAGCCAAGTAAACTGCTTCTCTTATTTAATTGAAATCGCCCTTTAGTTTCCATTATAACCAGACGATGTGAACAAGGAAATCCACCACACCCACTTTTGTGGTTATTATATCCTCAGCGGTTGCTGAATTACTCGTAGCTTTTTATGGCTTTTGTTTGATATACTGAATAGGTCAAACCAAATATAGACCCATCGGATGAAATGTAGCTGAAATCTTGAGGTAGATATATTTATTTAATGAGGAAGTGGTTCGACTATCTGCTGTTGGCTTTAGTTTTCCATCAAAATTCAGTATTTTTGTAGAGTTGACGAGTTTTCAAATTGGTATTGGTAGTGTGTACTTGTGGTTATTGTTGATAGGAGTGTTGGCGGAATCGATGGGCTGGTACTCTCGGGCAGTGCTTGTCGTTGTAAGCGGCGTTTATCAAAAAGCGATTTCTCAGTTTGATAGCATTGCTTGAAGAATGCTCTCTGGCAACATAGTACGATTTCGAGTTGCTTATACCGCTGCCACAAATCTTTTCAAAATAGTAGTCTTCGTGTTTTGAACTAATACATCGTTGTTGAGAGTTGTTGCTAACCTGAACTTCTGTTGAACTACTTGTTTATGGATGTATTTTGCTCCTAAAGGACGGCACTTCGTAACATTGTGAATATGGGCCAAATATTCTGCCAGGAACCCATTAAATAGGCATTCATTTTCTTCTTTTTCTTTTCATTTCTTTTTGCGCCTCTGATTTAGGTAGTATGACTTGTTTACAGGGACAACGGAACCTTCTTTACTGCCGAGATTTTGTGTTTATTAGTGCCAATTATACTGCACATATACCTGATGTGTACACTATGGCTGAACACACCCTTCTGCGTAACTAATGTTGCCATGGATCGGAATTCCGCCCTTGAGTCGGCCTTGTGTGCTTTCCATCGAAGCCATAAATTACCCAGCTGCTTTTTTACCCTTTGAATGACCTTTGAAAAATCTCTTGTATTTTTATGCTAGCACGACGTTCATAAAAAGATGCCGAACAGTTAGCCGAATAAACCTTTTGGTCAACTTCATGCTAGCTTAATAATCCAAGAAAGTATTTATTATTAATTCCAAGGCTAATTGAAGGTTCATTTGAAAAATATTGACTATTGAGAGTTCTTTCATTCGAGAAAATCAGTTCTGGTATACTTCATAACATGCCTAACCTAGGGCTACTGCGTCCATTTTTCATCAACGTATCTTATGTGGAGGAGGTCTTGATGAATCGCAACTACATATGATATTTAAATGATCGGGCAGTCTTACTGATATCATCCAAGAGAACAGCTTTGCTGCCACATAGTCTGTCTGTCTGTTGTTCTAAGACTGTAATTTACCATCAGCTTCCTGGTTTTTTTTGGTGCTTCTGAAGAAATAGAGTCGGTAATCGGTAAGAAATCATATCTCAGACTTTACATATTCCATTGTTCTATTCCGATTATTTCCCTCATTGATACTAGGTGTCGACGTTGGACGTGATGAAGATGCTTATCTACTGTGTTGTTCCTTTCCGTGAAGAGGATCGCGCAGGAGGAAATCTAATCATCTTCACCAGTTTTTGTTCAGAATTTTTCCTACACTGTTTCGCATTCCTGTTCCTTTTTTATGGTCGACAGTGGTTTGTTTATTCAGCCGACTTGAATGTGCATCTTCCGATTATATGAAGTACATGAACGCGACTTGATTTTTCACAATCTCTTGTGACAGTTTCAACCCTTTTTCTGCCGAAATAGTCCAACTTAATGTCCGTTTATCAAATCCTTCAGTTAATACTAACTGTTCAGTAGTCTATAACATTTCATCTGGCTTTCATCACTCCTTGGTAGAAAATTTTTCACTTGCTCCTTCAAAACCCTTTCAACTCGTGGTGCAGAATTCTATTCGGGTATAAAATAGATGAGGGAACACTAGGACCCACCATACCTCATAAACCATATGTCGGATATAACCAAATATATTACTACATTCATAGCAGCAGTAGGTTGATGTTAATCAGAACCTTAGAGAATTGAATTAGGATTATTTACTGTCCAATTGCACCAATTAGGATTAATCTTCGTGATTTCATTTTCGCTCTTATTCATTTCATTCGTGCTAGTGATCATACGTCGCTAGTAGTGGTATTCCTCGATGTTTCTTCGGAATCAGAGAGCTACGTTGTATTCCGAACCAAACTAGGGCTACTCATTAAATCTTAAGACATCTTTTATTCTTGTGTGTGTTGTTGGAAAGCGGCAGCGAGTTCAATGAGCTACCAATGGTATTTTAGAGACCAGTTAAGACAATGTTTTCCTCTGATTTTGGACCACTTGGTCGTCCACCGCTGTCCTTGTGTACATCTATTTTAAGATAATTGCTTACTGTGAAGAGACGTTAGACACGAGTCGTCTGTTAAAAATACGAGTTTGAACGAGTTTGTAGGCTCTTCTGTTTGTTCCATGGAGGAAATATCTGATTTTTATACTATGGTGACACGTTAGCATTTCTCCTATTTTTTCTTCTTCTTCTACAGTTCCTTTCTCCACCGGCTCATCCACTTCTCGGAGTTCTCAGAATCAGTTTTTTTTTAATTCTCAGCGTTAAATTAACACTTATAACTCAGAATTTCGCACATTATATTGTAATACATCCCACTGGGCTACTTTTGCACGCGACAGGGAAAGATGGAAGATTTACTGGCGCCCGCTCGAGTCAGGCGTGAAGTCGGTTATATATTATAAAGGTAAAGTCGGTATTATATACTATCACCTGTATCACCTGTAGTCTCGTTGATCGTCGAGTGATTCGAGCGGGTGCCAGTAAATCTTCCATCCTTCTCTGTCGCATGCAACAGTAGCTCAGTGGGTCCTGCTCGCTCTAGAGGATCGTCGAGCATCCTATCTTTCCTCTAGGCTCTTCGTGAAGGACTCTGACCATCGGGTCGGTGGTCTTCCTGCAGTATGTTTGCCATACCGAGGAATCCAGTCACTAACTGCTCTTGCCCATGGGTTATCATTCATACGCATTACGTGTCCGGCCCAACTTATCTTCGACTGTTTGGGATATAGAACGACACCTTTGATTTTTGATCGTTGACGCAGGTCGGAGCTGAGTGATCTTTCATCCTGCTTACGTAGCGACCAATTTTCTAGCGCATACGTTAGGACAGGATGAACCGTTGAGTCGAAAAGGTGGTCACGCAGTCGAGTGTTTTTTGTTCTCCTTACTACATCCTCGATGCTCTTGAAAGCTCCCCAAGCCGCTCGTTTCCTTCTGCTCAGCTCTGGAGCTAAGTCGTTCATCATGTTGATTTCCTGACATAGATTGACATATTCGTTGATATTCGTTCAGTTGAGCGTGAATGGGGCGTACGAAACCATTCCGTTCCTCATGAACATCGTTTTTGTGAGATTTAGTCGAACACAAGTCTTACCACATGCTTTATCAAAGTCGACAAGCATACGTTCCGCTTGGCTAATGTTTAGTGTTATAAGCACGATGTTATCAGCAAAGCGAAGATGATGTAACTGCCGACCATCGATTTTCACTCCCATGTTGTTCCATTCCAATGTTCGCATGACGGTGGCGGTGAATAGTTTTGGCGAGACTGTATCGCCTTACCTAACTCCTCTTTTGACTTCAACGCTAATATCGTTGTAGAATGGTTAACTCTTGGTTGTGAAATTTTTGTACAGCTCACGAAGAATATTTATGTACCGCTGAGTAGGGACTCCTTGACTATCAAAGGCTTCCATGAATGCTGCTATCTCAAGTGAATCAAAGGTCTTCTGTAAATAGGTGAAAGTGATACAGAGCAGTGTTTTGCACTCTTGCGGAACTGCAATGAGCCTTGTTACTGTGTGGATGTGGGATGTGAGATGACATCGTACTAAATCCTTTTCGAAGCCTGCTTACTAACATGGCTGTTATCCGCCCAGTGTTCTGTCTGTCCTGCTTAGGATGACTCGAGTGAGTGAAAAGTTTGTAGACAACAGACAGCAAGCAGATTGGGGGATAGTTGCCGATATCGTGTAGGTCACACTTCTTGAGCAGTGACACGGTCTTGCTGGTCTTTTGCTGAGTAAGGACCTTGGATTCAGATAGGCAACATGCGAAGAGCCGAACCAGTGTGTCTACGAGGACTGGCGGAAGGTTGTTCAGATGTTCTGATCTTATCCTGTCCGGACCTAGTGTTGTTCTATTTTTCGCAGACGAAATGGCCTATCGGATTTCGGAAGGGAAAACAGGTGGTAATAAATATCCATCCTGCTTTGTTTCAAATGACCATAGGTGAACGTGGCTGTCGGAGAGATCTGAGTAGTATTCTTGGATGATTTTCTCCATTACCTTTCTGGACGCAGTAACTATTCCGTATGAGCATCGGGGTGCAATCATCTTGGCCTTGTAATTGGCGAAGCTTCGTTGGGCTTTGCGAATGCTTTTCCCAAGCTCTGCAGCTTCGACCCTTTAAGATCTTCTTTTTTAGCCTATCTGCATTGTTTTGCAAGTTCGGACGTTAGTTCGCTATTGCCTGCAGCTCGTGCGATTCCACACTAATATGATGTTGAATGAGCCGATTGTATTCATCGTCGATGGTATAAACAATGCTGTCTTCCCACCAGCCGACTAATGAATTGAATAAGTCCCAGTTTGTGATGGTTTTGAGACTTCGGGTTTTGAAATTAGCGGCTTTTTCTCCTTTCCGCGAGAAATAAAATTTTGCACGAAGGAGACGGTGGTCTGACTCCGTGTGTAATTTTAGTACAACAGCGAGATCAGTTAGGCGGAACCTTAGGCAGAATAGAATTCTATTTGGTGTAATCATGGCATTGAAGTCTTCAATGATTACCTTGAAAAATGTTTGGTCTTCTCTGTAGAACCTCTCAAAGTCCATGTAGAACGCTTCGACTTCTTCTTCGTCATAGTCTGATTTTGGAGCATAAACGACGAAGATTGTCAAAGCTGGCATTGATCCACATCTTTTTGATCGTAAACTTCCGATTCAGGTTGTAAGCTGTTCGAATGAATCGATGTTCATAGACAAACTCGTGTTGACGAGAACGCCGACGCCTCCTACTCCTCTAGTGTCGCATGTTCCGAGGAACAGTTCTTGTCCAGTGTTGTAGACGGCGTTGAATGGGTGGCGTCGTCTCGTCTCGACCAGGTCGATGACGTCGTACCTTATCATTCTTGCTTGCATGAGCAAGTCCTCTATCGAGTACTCGGATGCAAGTGTATGTGCATTGTAGGTACAGATCGTCACCATAGTTCTTGATCCAGGCAGCTTCCATTGGCCCCAAGATTTTAGCAGCCTCTCCGTACTCGTCTTACCCAACGCTGCTAAATCGGGACTCTTTCGCGGTCAGGGGAATGAGGCCCGTTTTTTTTTTACTGTG